>CALSBZ010037825.1:11675-30245 GCA_943591055.1 Gobionotothen gibberifrons | reverse complement strand
CACACACACACACACACACACACACACACACACACACACACACACACACACACACACACACACACACACTTGGACAGGTACTATCACACAAAATTATCTATATTGTTCTACATGATCATTTACTTGCTATCTTTATACTTTAATCACATCTAATTGTGTCCCATACACATGTTTGGTAAGTTGTTTGCCACCTGTGGCACACTTACATATGCAAGTATGAATGTCACATTCATTCAACAGTACACAGCCCACCATGAGCACAGACACAGACTAGCCTCGGGAGGGCATACGTCTGGGGCAGATGTAAATATGTAATATGGAGATGGTTAGGTTTAGTGGTAAGAGTCTGGGGCAGATGTAAATATGGAATATGGAGAGGAGGAAAGCTGGCCCTGTACTTTTCTTTTTCACTTCAAACACACAACATTGAATGACATTAGAAAATAAGACTCAACATTATTCTGTATCACGAATAGCAAGTATATTTCATATATCCCACAAAACAAACCCTCATCCCACAGTTCACAATTAAATCCAAAAAGTTCCACTTCGGATTTTCTATAACAAAAATATGCAATGGTCCACAAATCCCAGTTCTCTTGTTGAAAGGAAAGCAAAAGTAACCAAGGTTGATAAACATCCTCGTTTAGGAACAAAAAAACTGGTCTTCAAAATAAATAAAACAGTCTAACCCACAGGAGAATGTCAGTCAGTTTGTCAGTCCAGTCGGTTTGGGAAATCCAGTCCGGGTTTGCAGGGTGATTGAGAGATGACCGGCTCCTTTCCAGATTTTCAGGCAGTAACCCGGAATAAGTGAAGAAACAGAAGGGAATAATTGAATGGAGGCACCAACCAACAGCAAATCACTGACTGGGTGGGCGTTACCTTGAGTGGCTACTGTTGTTTACATTTCTGGTTGTTACAATGTGATTGATGATGTGATATGAATGATAAGTGCGACAGGTCGGCATCCACCCTGCATACGGCAGTTTAAACTGTTTACATTTCCTTTATCCTGTTATATGACTTTATAGCTTTAAAATTCCGCACACTGAGCTCTGATTGGTCAGCAGGCGGTGCTTTCACTGAGTTGATCTCTTATCTGGAACATATCCTGCTCCGGAGCAGGTTAAGGTCCTGACACACCAAACTGACACCAAAGAACACCAAAGAACATGTCCCGACGGAACGTCGCCTCACGTCTCCTGCGTCTTGGCCATGTTTCGCACTGGAACACACCGCAAAGACTTCTGCCAACGGCCAAGTTGCACGTACGAATTGGCATGCGTGAGTGGCAATAATTCTCCTTACCAGCAGGCGGCGGTAGTATTCGTCATTCAAAAGAGGCAACAACTGGAAGACAGACTGCGTGATGCACCGAGAGAAGAAGAACAGACTGCGTGATATAAACAAACAACAAATAGCGTGTGCGTTCCATTTTCACTCTACAGCGAGAAGCTCATGGGGCTTTCCCAAACCTGTGTCGAGAGCTGGAGTTAAATGAATTCACAGATTTGCCTTCTTAATAGTTTGTTTGGGTCCCTGACGTTTATCAAATAAAATCAAATCAAGTTTTATTTATATAGCACATTTATAATCGATTTTTGGTCGAGCCAAAGTGCTGTACATAATAAAAATAGCCTACAGTAGGGACACTTTGCAGCAAATACAACAGCACAGATTGTTCAGAGTATCAATATGAGAAAAACTACACCCTCTGTCCTTAGACCCTCACATCATACAAGGAAAAACTTCCGCGCAAAACCCACAGTTTTAAAGGGGATACAAAATGGGAGAACCCTCAGGGAGAGCAACAGAGGAGGGATCCCTCTCCCAGGACGGACAGACGTGCAAGAAATGCGGTGTGTAAATCGAAGAGATAATACATTTTACAGCCTATAGACCGAGAGTTTAGGAAATGCGTGTGTCTGTAATAAGAAGATGAATCCACGAGGATGTCAGCCACAATCCTGTGGAAGCCATCAGGGAACCAGGCAGGACCGCAGCGATAGGTTCAGCCACAACCCGAAGTTCACGACTTAGTCCAGAGCTCAGGATAGAGGATCAAGGGCACAGGACTACTGCAAGACGATCAGCCTCGACTCCGGAACCCGGCGTAGATATAGATAAGAAAAAACAAGAAAAAGAGATTTGGCTGGGGTAATCTGAAACAAGAGAATACACAGACACAGACAGAGAGGGAAAAGGTCATTGGATAAAAGTTATTCTTGATAACCCTCAAGAAAGATCTCCTGAACCTCCCCACGCAATCTATCAAGTCTGACCCCTCAAGTCTACAAGTGAATTTAGAATAGTTTTTCTTCTCTTATATGAGAAACAAGGGTATGAAAAGAAAAGCCAGAAACAGAGGAAGGGAGGCACAACGTAGCTACTTACATGCACTCCCCGTAAATGTTAAAACGAGTCAGACATGAAGAAATAAAAAGCCAGAAACTGTAATGAAAAGGCACCACTTAAAGAAAAGTACTGGGGAACAAAAAAGGACAGGAGGAAAGGCCCAACGAGTCAACGTAAACACACTCTCCTAGAATAGTTCAAAGTAAACGGGGTAGGAAGAATATAGTAGGAAACAGAGCTGAAAAGGCGTCCAAGAACGCTTTCCCTCTAGTTCAGGGTGAAAATGTAGGATAAGAAACAGAGATAGGGAGCACAACAACCTATCTCTTCGTCAGAATGCACTCCCCCGCCTGTCTAAGCGACTCTGTACCCCTACCCCTGCCAGACCTTAGATCGGCAGAGGGAGACGGGGAGGGACAAGCCCCAAGAGGGGGATTTGGGTTCAAAATAAACCCTGCAGAGATCCAAAAATGGATAAAGAAGTAATTTACATGGTGAAATATAAGGTACTATATTTTAAGTAATCATATCTACTATTCCTATATTCGAATAATATTAAACAAAAGCCAGAGAGAAAAAATGAGTTTTAAGTGTTGATTTAAAAAAAAACCAGGGTCTGGGCAGACCTCACATGGAGGGGCAAAGTATTCCAGAGCCTAGGGCCAGCCGCTGCAAAAGCTCGATGCCCTCGGGTTTTAAGCCTAGTCTTAGGCACTATCAACAACAGCTGGTCAGCCGACCTTAAGGCTCTGTCTGGGGTGTAGCGATGGAGAAGTTCGGCTATATAGGCAGGAGCCAGCCCGTTTAGGGCTTTGAAAACGAATAAAAGGAGTTTAAAATCTATTCTGAACCGAACTGGAAGCCAGTGCAATGAAGCCAGAATTGGGGTAATATGGTCACGCTTTTTATGGCCAGTGAGAAGACGAGCAGCTGCATTCTGAACTAGCTGGAGGCGTCTAATTGAGGCCTGGTCCATACCCACATACAGAGCATTGCAGTAATCCAGTCTCGAGGTAACAAAGGCGTTAATAACTCTTTCTAGGTCTTTAATAGATAAAAACGACTTGGTCTTAGCCAATAGTCGTATTTTGAAAAAGCAGGTCTTGACTACAGTGCTGACCTGTTTATCAAATGTAAAGGCGCTATTGAAGGTCACTCCAAGGTTCATAACAGAGGGGAGGATATTTGTATTGGGGGAGCCCAGAATGTCAACCGGGGAGACTGTTGGTTGGGGTCCAAAAAAGATAACCTCGGTCTTGCTCTCATTAAGGGTGAGGAAGTTTTGGCTCAGCCAGGATTTAACTCTGTTAGGCAGTCCTTCAATTGCTGTAGTGAGTTGGCATTTTGATTGAGAGGCAGGTAAATCTGTACATCATCAGCGTAACAATGGAAGGGGATATTGTGTTTTGTGAGAATTGAACCTAGGGGCAGTATGTACAATAGAAAATGGATGGGGCCCAGAATCGAGCCTTGGGGAACCCCACAAGTAAGAGGGGCTGTGGCAGAGGAGAAGGCACCTAACTGCACTGAGAAGCTACGGTCCGTCAAATAAGACCTGAACCATGCAAGGGCAGAGCCTGTAATGCCTACGGACTGTTCAAGCCGAGACAACAGGATACTATGGTCCACTGTGTCAAAGGCAGCTGTCAGGTCTAACATCACCAAGACAGCTGTGCTGCCTGAATCGGCGGCGAGGAGCAGATCATTAAAAACTCTTAAAAGGGCTGTTTCAGTGCTGTGCATAGGTTTAAAGCCAGACTGAAACTTTTCGTGGATGCCGTGCGTGATTAAAAACGACTGCAGCTGGGCGTAGACTACTCGCTCCAGGGCTTTAGATAAAAAGGGTAGCTGGGAGATGGGCCTGAAATTTGCCATTATGGAGGGATCAAGATTTTTCTTTTTAAGTAGTGGCTTAACCACGGCATGTTTGAAGGCAGCTGGGACACATCCTGAGCTAAGAGAAGTGTTTACAAGCAATAAAACACTTGCTCCAACTGATTCAAAGACATCTCTGAGAAAGCGAGAGGGAATGCTGTCTGAGCTGCAGTTCGTCGGCCGCAGATGATTGACCACATCCGAGAGAAAAGAGAGAGACACAGGCTCAAAATGATCAAGAACAGCAGGGCACAGAAAGGGAGCGGGATCTGGGGCAACACCAGTATGGGCCAGCCTGAGGGCAGATACCTTTTCCATAAAAAATTCAAGAAATGACTCGCAGAGAGTAGTTGAAGGCACAATTGGAGAAGCATCACAAGGATTAATGATCGAGTTGAGGACATTAAAAAGAACTTGAGGTTTATGGCTGTTTTTGGAGATTAACAGAGAAATATACTCTGTTTTGGCTGCTTTGACTGCCGTCTGATAATCGGAAAGGCAGGCACGAAGAATTTCTAAGGAGACATGAAGTTTATCCTTTTTCCATTTTCTCTCTGCACGCCTACAGGCGCGTCTAAAAGCACGAGTACAATCATTGAGCCACGGCTCTGAGAGAAGTTTGTTGCGTCTAAGCGTAAAAGGAGCAACGGAATCCAGTATTAGTGTGCATGTCGAATCAAACAAAGAGATAAGCTCATCCGCACTAAGAGCACAGTTCACCTCTAATTTACAAATCGGATAAGTATTAAAGGCATCTGAAAACTGTGAGGCAGTCAAGGGGTTAATTGAACGCAGACGACGCGCAGGAGCACGTAATTCGACTCCTGCAGAAGGGATCAAGGTTGTAAACAGAACCGGTAAATGGTCTGAGATACGCGTTCCTACACAGATTTCATCCACGGAGATAGACAATCCAAACGATAATACTAAATCTAAGGTGTGTCCTTTATCATGTGTTGGACCAGCCACGGACTGAATAAGCCCGAAAGAGTCGAGGAGGTTTAAAAAATCCCTGACCAGAGGTTTAGACTCACAGCACACATGGACATTAAAGTCTCCGCAGATCAAAACACGATCATATTTCACCATGATCCCGGACAGAAAGTCAGCAAAGTCAGTTATAAAATCATTATTATACTTTGGCGGACGATACACGGCTGCGCAGAGTATAGGCGAGGCTGGGTTCAATTCAAAAAGCTGTAACTCAAGCGGCATTGGAGATTAGCTTTAAACACTGAAGCTATACCCCCGCCACGGCCGGTGGTACGGGGGGAGCTAAAGAAAGTACAGTCAGGAGGAAGAAGTTCAGAAAACGGTACATACTCGCCGGTGTGGGCCCAGGTCTCCGTCAGGAACATTAAATCCAGATCATGAGAGGTGAAGAAGTCGTTTAACAGGAACGTCTTGTTAGCTATTGACCTAGCGTTTAGCAAAGCCATGCAGAGTTTTCTCTCCGGGGTGGCTGAAGGTGTAGAGCGTCTCAGCTGACGAAGATGTGCGTGTTGAACACCGCGCGGAGCAGCCGTCAGGTGTGCTATTTGATGGACAAACACGCCACCACGCTTTCCCCGTCGTCTGAAGCGCTTTCGGTGAGGCAGGATGCAGGGCAGCCGGCGCAGGTAGGTGGGAATATCTGACAGTAGAGGGGGGGGAGTCGATTTACGGTTGTCAGGTATAGGTTTGGGCAGCAGTATAAACTCCAGTGAGGGTCTTAGGTGGAGGAGAGCTTGGCGATCATAGACAAGCAGAGCAGGGACATTCTGACAAACATAAAGCAAAAACAGGATAGCTAAAGGCAGAGAGCTCAGGGAGCGGCATGCCGACACAGGCGCCATCTTGAAATCTCATGCACTGATTCGCTAAGCTGAACAGCCAATCAGAGTGATTTCTTTGGCCTTTAGCCGACAGCCTCCCGATTCAAAATGTCGAATCGGCGGTGGAAGGTGTCGGCACGGCCTAAAAGACACAACGGTGCGGGACACACCAAGACACTCCAATCTGAGTAGGGCGACACAACGCTCATCGACGGCCCGACATCTATCGACGGCCGAAATCGGCTTGGTGTGTAAGGGACTTAGCCTAAGTTAGCATGGAGATCTACCCTGGTAAGAAGTGAACCAGCGTCGTAGGACCGGAAACTCAGAGTTAACCCTGAAGGTACCTCGCTAACCCAGAGTTAACCCTGAAGTTACCTCGCTAACTGCAAATCCTTCTTCGTAGTACAGGCCACAGGTCACATTTGCCAGTCAGAATAAAACATGATAATCTAACACTTATAAATCATGTAGCTTTGTACAAACGGGCCAAACCGCATTTACAAAATATCTCTGCTATTAGGCCTATTCTGATGAAGCATTTGTGATTTGAGGAAAGAAATGTACTTGTGAAAAGAGCACATTCATCACTTTTTCGCTTTACATAAAACAGCTCCGCTCCGGCCTTCCTCACTATGAGCGTGACCAGCAAGTGTTTTTGTTACGTGTGACCTGGGCATTCTGATGAGAGTGATAGATGACAGTATGCCAGGAGGTTGCAGTTTCAACGAGCGTTGGCTAGCAGAAGACAAATACAAGCCATGGCTAAGACGAGGGTCAAGCCCACGAGTAGCCTCCTGCAAAGTTTGCAAAAAATAACGATGGGAGAGTCTGCGCTGACGAGCCACAACAAAGGTATGCCGTAGTAGAGCATTTTAGATTAGGCTAACGTTGCATGTATTAGGGCAGGGGTTCCCAACTTTTTTCAGCCCGCGACCCCCAAAATCACTGTTCCAGAGACTGACGAACGTGTAGACCAAATGATCCCGAACACGAAATACCTTCACGGAGTGCGTCGAGGCGCAAGCTGTCATCCAAAGAACAGGAGGGTTTAGGTAGCGCCTCACAGCAATCTTTAAAGGTTGTTACATAGACCAAAACCTTCCAGTTATATTCCTATCAATATTCTGAAGGTTTTTACAGAAGGGTTTGTTTATATATCATTCATAGCCTGAATTATATAACATGTTATACCTAAAAACATGGCGAAAATTTATATTTTAGAGCTGTTGACAGTATTTTCTGATTTGTGATAAAAAGAGATATCCCAAATTCCTTCTGTAAAAACTTTAGATTCTAATATGACTACAAAATGAAACAAGAATTTCGAACCAGACTTTATCCAATGTTCAGAATTGTGTTCCTGAAAGTATTAAAATATGCGCATATTTAATGAGATTATGGCTCATTTGCATGGGGGGGGGAGGTGCGGTGCCCCTATAGCAGAGGTTCTCAATTGTTTTTCAGCCAAGGACCCCTTATAGAGAGGCGAAGTCCCTCCCCTTCCGAGGGAGCTCATGGGACCCCGGAAGCGGAAAATTATACATTGAAGTCAATGGAGAGAGAAAAGTTATCTTTTGATCCCGTTTGAATTGTGCCACGAATGACACATATGATGTTTGTCAATCTTAAAGAATCCTTTCCATGTAAAAAAAGTCACAGTTTGTCGTAAAACTGTTGAAATATAAGACTATGAAAAATACACAACTAGAAAGACTACAAATCCCAGAGTAAGTGATGTCACCATTGTTTTCCTCCACTAAGAGATAGCTAAGATCAGAGCCATATAGATATCATCTATCTATATGGCGCTGGCTAAGATAAGATAACTTTAACAAGATGCCTGTGTGCTTAGTACCAGGTTGTTATCATACCAGCAATGGGTCTTGCTCGTTCTTTCGCCTCCCGTCTGATGAAAGGACCAGGAGTGGCTGGATCAAGTTAGCTACCTAGCTAGTAGCTAGCACGTTAGTTAGCATTACAGCCTTGTCATTTTTATTAGCCTTAAAATTAAGTAACATCAAGTAACCCAACATGTTAAACAGTAAGAGTAGTAGTCATATTTTGTGAACCCTTTGAAGAGTACTGTCACAGCGGTGTGATCATTCTATAATACACCATTTAAGCCTGGGGGAGAAATGCTAACGCTAGCATCGGCGATCGTCGATCTTTTGTACTTCATGCTATCTTTCACATTGAATCATAACAAGTCATACTGAATGTAAATACAACTGACTCTAAAGTAAGTCCCAGTCTGTGACATTGGACATTTTGAAGACTCAAAGTCCCAAGCAGGAGGTAGAATATTAGCTAGTCTATGTAATGTGCACAGAAAATAAATAGTTAACTGAATACTGGGATGGAAATTGCCAAAAAGCACTCAGTAAAACATAAACACACACAAAAAGCTTCTGAATGATAAGAAGTATAATTAAAACATAATGCACATTACCATTTTGAGAGAGAGTACCTAAGTTAAAGAACTCAGAGAATAATCTCTTATCGAACTGAGGCTCCAGTAAAACACACTGACTGCGTCTCTACATGGAC
Source organism: Gobionotothen gibberifrons (assembly GCA_943591055.1). Lineage (NCBI taxonomy): Eukaryota > Metazoa > Chordata > Actinopteri > Perciformes > Nototheniidae > Gobionotothen > Gobionotothen gibberifrons. Next base: position 21,648 of record CALSBZ010037825.1, on the reverse strand, counting down.
ATCAGTAAGCCGTTTATGAGTATTATCCCGGTTATGATCATATTGGGGATATGGTGTTTACATGAGCACAGAGAGATCGGGTTATTCATGTTCCCTGTTTACATGATAAATACTAGTAACCTGGCATGTTGATGCCTTTTCTCATCTAAACTATTCAGTATTTGTATCTCTCTATCATGAGATAAAGAGGAAACTCCTCTCCAGAAGTGAGACGCTTTTGATGCCGCCGCCACCATCACTGTTAACTGATTAACTTCTACCAGCTGATGACTTACTTTCCTCTTCTTTGAAAAAAATGTTCTTATGTCCATGTTGTCTGGGGGAGAAAACATATCAAACCAAGAGATCGTCAGCTTTGATTTTCGCTGTATTAACCATTTCCTGAACATTTAGTGTGTGTGCCTTACCTCCGCTACCGGCATCGCTTCATACAACAGATCTGAGCTGTACAACTATGGCAACACTCCTTGAACATGCCCGCGCGTGTGTGAGAATCTGCCTTGGTACAAAGTAGCAGTGAAAACATGGTACGGAGTTTCATTGATTTGGGCATTCTCTCAATGAGCAAGTGGAATGGATTTGATAGTGGAGCACTGACACAGCGCTCTACAAAGTGCGGCAAGTGGATAGACCGATGCACGGACTTTCCGCATAGTAAAAGTGGGGGGGTCTAAACTAATCATTTGAAAAAGTGGGGGGGACTTGTCCCACCCTCATATAATGGCTGCGACGCCCATGCATTCAATACATAACTAAACACACCTTTTCTCCTCATATTCTCTTTCATGACTTTTTATTTATTGCATTTTAACAGCTGTAATCGTTATTTTTAAGTACTTTACGGCAGTTATCATTTACGGTAGCCCCGGATGTCGTCATATGCTTCCCACGTCTGTAAACAAAACTTAATATTCAGCAATAATAATATCTCAACGTCTATAGATGTAGTGTTAAAGTCAGTAGGTTTTGGTGGGTGTGCAACACTCTGTGTCATTTCCACTTTACATTCACATTTCTATAATTGGTAATATTAGCCACATGCTAAATGCTAACCGGAGATGAAGGATTTTCAGAATAAAAGCTTGGCATTAAGATTTTGAGAGAACTTCCGGTTTTTCAGAATAAAACAGCTTTTAAGCTGACGGAATGTTTAAATTAATTATGCCATAAAACATTGATTTTAATTTCTAACACATGTTACGTTTGTTTAAGCTACGCTGATAAAAGTAAAACATAGTGGTTGTTCGTTTGATGTGTTTATTCTCACTCAAATAATTTTTAATTATTAGTTTGATTATTTAAACTAATATTCCTGATTTATATTTATGGTTGAACCTATTGTTTTATATTGATAGAATATAAACGGACAGAAGGACATTGAAACTGAAACCATTCATTTGTTCAATGTAGTTTTATTAGATCGAGCTTCATTTGCGCATGCGCATTGATGACACAGCACACAGAATGTCCTGGCAGTACACTCGCTGTCTTTCGCAGTTCGGTGGAGGTAACCAGCAGACTTCATCCGCCTCTATTCAGCCTTTGACACTTGGAAAACGAGCACATGTGATACTGGTAAGGATAAAATAATATTAATATTTATATAATATAATTTCACATACCGAAACGTTAACGTTTGTCTGAGTATATCTTCCGTTGACTCTGGCCGTGACTCGGACCGGCGGTTGATAGCCCTTATAAGCTAACGCTAGCATGCTTTATTCAGACTTTAGCCTTTAGCCCGCTTGGAGTTATGGGTGGCTAACGTTACTCCAGTCCGGTAGCTCAGTTAAGAAAAGGTAACGTTATTTATGGGAAACGTTAGCCGTGACTGACTGAGTAGGCCGTAAAAGCTTGCGCTAACGTTTAGCATGCACTAAATCAAATCAAATCAAATCAAGTTGTATTTATAGAGCACATTTTAAAACGATTTTTGGTCGAGCCCAAAGTGCTGTACATACAATAAAAATACTTTACAATAAAAACACTTACAAATACAGCAGCACAAATACAAAATAACACACAGCGAAATGTCAGGAGTCGTGCTCCGCTCTGACTAGAAGGCCAGAGAGAAGAAGTGCGTTTTAAGAGTGGATTTAAAAACCCCTAGGGTCTGGGCCGACCTCACATGGAGGGGCAGAGTGTTCCAGAGCCTGGGGCCAGCTGCTGCGAAGGCTCGGTGCCCTCTGGTTTTGAGCCTGGTCTTAGGCACTACCAGCAGCAGCTGGTCAGCAGACCTTAAGGCTCTGGTTGGGGTGTAGCGCTGGAGGAGTTCAGCTATATAGGCCGAAGCCAGCCCATTTAGTGCTTTAAAAACAAATAAAAGGAGTTTAAAATAAATTCGGAACCGAATTGGAAGCCAGTGCAGTGAGGCCAGAATTGGGGTAATGTGGTCACGCTTTTTGTGGCCAGTAAGAAGACGTGCAGCGGCGTTCTGCACTAGCTGAAGGCGTCTAATTGAGGCCTGGTCCATACCCACATACAAACCATTACAGTAATCCAACCTTGAGGTAACAAAGGCGTTGATGACCCTTTCCAAGTCTTTAAAAGATAAAAACGACTTGGTCTTAGCCAATAGTCGTATTTTAAAAAAGCAGGTTTGAACTACGCTGCTGACCTGCTTATCAAATTTAAAAGTGCTATCGAAGGTCACTCCAAGGTTCTTGACAGAGGGGAGGATGTTTTTTTTAGGGAGCCCAGAGTATCAACTGGGGAGGCTGGAGGTTGGGGTCCAAAAAAGATGACCTCAGTCTTACTCTCGTTGAGGTTGAGGAAATTTTGGCTCAGCCAGGATTTGACCTCTGTCAAGCAGTCCATCAGTAGCTGTAAAGAGTTTTCATGGGAATTGCGAGGTAGATATATTTGCACCTCATCTGCATAACAATGGAAGGGGACATTGTGTTTTGTGAGGATCGAACCCAGGGGAAGCATGTAAAGTAAAAACAGGATGGGGCCCAGAATCGAGCCTTGGGGAACCCCACAGGTGAGAGGGGCTTTGGCAGAGGAGAAGGCACCCAGTTGCACTGAAAAGCTACGGTCTGTCAGGTAGGACCTGAACCATGCAAGGGCAGAGCCTGTGATGCCAGCGGACTGTTCAAGCCGTGACAACAGGATGCTATGGTCCACTGTGTCAAAGGCAGCTGTCAGGTCTAACAGCACCAAGACAGCTGGGCTACCTGAGTCGGCGGCTAGGAGCAGATCATTAAAAACTCTTAAAAGGGCTGTTTCAGTGCTGTGCATAGGTTTAAAGCCAGACTGAAACTTTTCATGGATTCCATGCGTAGTTAAAAAAGACTGCAGCTGGGCATAGACTACTCGCTCCAGAACTTTGGATATAAAGGGTAGCTGGGAGATGGGCCTAAAATTTGCGAGAATGGAAGGGTCGAGATTTTTCTTTTTAAGTAGTGGCTTTACCACGGCATGTTTGAAGGCAGCTGGGACACATCCTGAGCCAAGAGAGGGAATGCTATCTGAGCTGCAGTTTGTCGGCCGCAGGTGCTTGACCACATCCGAGAGAGAAGAGAGGGACACAGGCTCAAAGTGGTCGAGGACAGCAGGGCACAGAAAGGGAGCAGGATCTGGGGTAGCACTAGTGTGGGCTAGCCTAAGAGCAGATACTTTTTCGATAAAAAACGTGAGGAACTTATCACAGAGAGTGGTCGATGGCACAATAAGAGAAGCATCACAGGGATTAATAATAGAGTTGAGGACAATAAAAAGAACCTGAGGCTTATGGCTGTTTTTGGAGATTAACAGCGAAATGTGCTCTGTTTTGGCTGCTTTGACTGCCGTCTGGTAATCTGAAAGACAAGCACGAAGGATTTCTAAGGAGACATGGAGTTTGTCCTTTTTCCATTTTCTCTCTGCGCGCCTGCAAGCGCGTCTGAGAGCACGAGTACAATCATTTAGCCAAGGCTCTGTGAGAACTTTGGTGCGTCTAATCGTAAAAGGAGCAACAGAATCCAAAATTAGTGTACATGTCGAGTCAAACATGGAGATAAGCTTATCAGCATTGAAAGCACAGTTCACATCTAATTTACAGATCGGGGAGACATTAAAAATATCAGAAAACTGTGAGGCAGTCAAGGGGTTAATCGAACGCAGACTATGCTCAGGAGCACGTGATTCGACTCCTGCGGAAGGGATCGAGGTTGTAAACAAAACCGGTAAATGGTCTGAGATACGCGTTGTTACACAGATTTCATCCACAGATTTCATCCACAGATAATACTAAATCTAAAGTGTGTCCTTTTTCGTGTGTTGGGCCAGCTACGGACTGAATGAGACCGAATGAATCGAGGAGATTTAAATAATCCCTGACCAGAGGTTTGGACTTGCAACACACATGGACATTAAAATCTCCGCAAATCAAAACACGATCATATTTCACCATGATCCCAGACAGAAAGTCAGCAAAGTCATTTATGAAATCCTTATTGCACTTTGGCGGACGATAGACGACTGCGCAGAGTATAGGCGAGGCCGGGTTAAGTTCAAAAAGCTGCAACTCAAAGCTAGCATAGCTAGTTACAGGGTGAAGCAATCGGCATTGGAGGCTAGCTCTAAACACTGATGCTATCCCCCCACCATGGCCAGTGGTGCGGGGGGAGCTGAAGAATGTACAGTCAGGAGGAAGAAGTTCAGAGAACGGTGTATACTCGCCAGCGTGGATCCAGGTCTCCGTCAGAAACATAAAATCCAGATCACGAGAGGTGAAGAAGTCATTTAGCAGGAATGTTTTGTTTGCTATCGACCTAGCATTTAGCAGAGCCATGCAAAGTTTTTGCTCCGGGCCAGCCGAAGATTGCAGTTACAATCGTGTTAAACCCTAGCTGTTCTGCGATCCTGCAATGAGCTTAAAACTATTTTTCTTCTTGTATTACTTTTAATATAGTATATTTTAATATTGTTTTAATATAGTCTGCTTATCTGTATTATTGTGTTGCATTGTTGGAGAAGCCTGTGACCTAAGATTTTCAACGACAAAATTACTCTGTAGCTATGTTAGTTTGACAATAAAGAACCTTGAACCTTGAACCTTGAACCTTGAACCCTGCAATGAGCTTTTTGCAGCATTCAAAATGCAGTTGTTGAAAGGACATTTATTTAAATGCGCTTTTTAATTTGTTTTTCTCTCACTGTGCTTTTCGAGTGGAGTCCCCAAACACAGACATTTCAAATCCTCACAGCCAAGCAACCGGTCATTCATTTGCAACCTAACACTGTTCTCTCTTGTTTCTCAGAATTATAAACAGCATTTCTAAAGATTTCCAGAAAGGCTAGAAGTTTTCTGTTTTGTGATGTTAACCGTTCAAAAGAGATGTCAATCATCAAAATCGACCAATGGGTTCCAGAGAAACGACAAATTCACCCATTTCCACCCAAATTACCCCAGAGGTGTTTTCTTTTTGTGCTAAACCTCTCTAAAAAGATAAAATGTCACTTGTTTTGCATCAATCTTGATACAGGGTACTTATTATATGTTATAGTTTGGATTCCTAAAGCTTTTAGTCTACTATCCCATCATTCAAGGGTGGTTTTCACTCTAAGTAATGTTTTTCTTTTGGACGGACACTATAATTTACATTTTTTTGTTCAATCTGAATTTACTTTAAAATAAAAAACATCTATATTGATTCTGACTTTTCTACATCCAACTCACAGGTTTATCATTGCTTTGAGAAAAAAGATTATTAATGTACCCCTTTTAGAAGTGTAGTTATTGTCATTTGTTCTGGGAATGACATTTTCGAGCCTGAGGCCTGAGAAACAGGCTTGGGGCTTAACAGGTTAATAAACAAGAATACAGTTTAAAAGGAGAGTTATTTGTAAAATATCCATAAAGAAAAAGAAAATCTGTTTACAGTTCTGTTTCATATGGATTTTGAGAGATGTATCCATAGATCTCTTCATGTTGCTCTCTAAGTGCACCAGATTGATGCTTTCAACTTCAATATTTAAAAACAAATCTTCTGTATGTAGACAGGGAAAGTAACAGCGGAGCAGACGGAAAGAAAGAGAGGTTATTACACAGAGCAGTCCCCTCCTCTTTTTGAAATATTTAATCTACTTTAACTAACACATTGTAGCCTTGAGAGGTCTGAATAGGTCAGTTTAAATGTACAGATGTGTGTCTGTATGTCTGTGTAGCATGAAGAAGCTTCTTCTGTAAAAACACACACCGTGGTTCCTAAAGGAGGTCGGCTGCATGTATTCATGATGAACACGATTCTCTGTGGACTTTAACTTAAGTGCATGTGAGTGCACTCTGTCAGTGAGGATTCCCTCCTTTCTACCTGCTGCCTGTCCACTAGCTGCTGTTTAATAATGCACTTCCTGTATGTTTGGAATAGATGTAAGGGAGTTGGCAGCCTGCCAAGCAACTATTGAGTTTTCCTTGAAAAATGAAAGCATAAATAATACAGAAGTACACATTCTACATCTGGAGTTTGGGATTTCAGTTGAAAATGCATGAATATAAAAATAATCTGGTTTATCCTCAACCCTTATAAACATAAAAACAATGTAACGTCAGCTGTGGCTGAACAAACATTACACAATACTGCCTGTGCTGCAGCATCTCTTATTTAGTGTGTAGCTGATTTAAGCTGGAAATCCAACAGGGTGAGCAAGATCCTAACGTGAGGTTTGAATTAGGTTTTAAGTTGCTGTATAAGAAGCTAGAGCCCAAGGTTGTGCGGGCAGAAGAAGATAGTTCACTTACATGGAGAAGATCAGGTGCAGGAGAATTATCATCATGCTACTATCACAGAACGGCCTCACCTCTGTGTGTGTCTTAACAGTGCGGGGCCTAAAGTGGTCGACCAGTCCAGTGTCCAGTTGGGATGCATGAGTGTGATGAGGCTGATGTAATGTGCTCTGACAGAGACTTTCCGTGACATTGACACAGCACTCTTCATGAAGGTGGGGACTTGATCCTGGGGGCTTTTAGGGAGTATGTGTGTGTTAGTGTGTGAGGGTTATGTTATGTGGCTGGCTCACTGATGTGCTTAAGGTGCAAAAAAGCACACATGGAGACAGCGCTGGTGAGCACACACACCCGGGGGGGGGCACTGAGTCCCTGCACGGTCCTGTGACAGCCCAGCTTTTTTTCTCTGTGATGAAGCCTCGCTTTCTATTGATCGCTCTGAGCAGAACAACAGGGAGGTGGGAGTGCACACTCTGAGAACAGATGCACACACACACACAGAAACGCATATACTGTGCATCGACGCTGATGGATGGAGAGACCTGTTCTGCTCGGCGGTAGAACAAATTATTTAGGTTCAACATAATATTATCACTTCCAACTAACCTAATACAATTATGTGTAATTTGTTGACATAGTACAATTAATTAAATGCAATGTTTCAGTGCACAAAACAAATCCCTTCTCTTCCAAATTCTTGCCCCACCTGACAACAACAATGACTTTTGAGGCAAACTCAATAGCCACTTCCTATTGATAAAAAGTGGGTGAGCTAGTGCGTGCCAAGCCCAGTTACTTTTCAAATTGCTGCATGGGGTTATATATCACACCTCAGTGGGCCACTTTCCAGGTGCTAATGGCCAACCGATTGCCCATGGGCAAAGTAAAAGGCTAGAGGTGGCTTGAGGCGGAGTCAAAGGTCTTAATCCGTGCTAAACTGGTTTAAGGCAGGGAGAATGGTGCAGCAATTTCTCATTCACTGAAGAATGATGTAAAAATAGAAATGTACAACAACCGACAGTCAAACTATCATACTCTCCTCGATTTCTGGACAGAGGATGAATAAAAAACAAGATAAAAGATTAAAATCACCTTTATTTATCCTCAAGGCGAAATTCAGTTCTTCACTCTGGTGTTATTTTACAATTACACAAATAGGCGCGACACACACATACCAATGCACTTACAGGACCTATAGAAATGCACTAATGGAGCGGCGTCGGAGTGAAGAGGCTGCCAGTGTTCCAGTGCCTGGGAGAATTTGGGGTTTGGTGCCTTGTTCAAGGACACCTTGTTCAGTCCCCAGGAGGTGAACTAGAACCTCTGCAACTACCAGGCCACACTTCGTATTTTTGGTCTGATAGGGACTTCAACCGGCAACCTTTTGTGCCCCAGCCAAGTCTCTACAGACTAAGCTAAACGGTGTTTAAGCTGCCAGCAGTATCTGTAAAAGTGTTATGAGGCTTTCATAAGGTTATCAATATTCATAATATTGAATATTCAGAGTATTACAGTATATGATGGAAGGCCCCCCCTTAGTTTGGAGATACAGACAGGATTATGGATCATCAGCATATCAGGTGCTGGTGACGGGGGCAGCAGCAAAATGTAATTTAGCACCTACATGTTCTTTTATGAACGCTATATTAAGAGTCATTTCACAGCTTTATTTAAAAGTACATTCTTTACAAGTGGGATTGTTTAAAAAATCTGGATACGAAAAATGTCATGTAAACTGTATTCTCTTACAGTTACATTAAATTATACGTAATTAGACAGCATTTACAATTCTAAAAATTGGGGATTACAAACAGGATTACAATGTTAGTAAAAAACACAAAGTGTTTGTTGTAAAAGGATCAGATGTTTTCTCTTCTCTGCAAGCTGTACTGTTCTACTATTAACCCTCCCTACCCTGACAGGTACACAGTGACTCAAGTGTTCCTCTTTAGAGCTAAATGAGAGATAGATGGTTTCATATTCAAATGTATGAATACAAATGACATCCTGGGGTCTTTGAGTGTAAAGGTTAGCAGTGGCGACTGGTGTCAGCAGAAGGTCATTCAAATATTAATTCCAAAAAAATGCAAAGAAATGCAAAGAAAATACATTTTAAAATATATTTTAAGATCATGTTTAATCATCTGATTTGTCTGTAGATTGCTGTTTTAGTCTGTGTTCTTCTAATTAGTGTCTACAGTGTGCCTATTGAGCCGTTTTGAGCGACGTGGGTCAAGCCCCTCTCTCTCACTGTCTGAGACTCTAAGTGAATGGGTGCTGTAAAAACTACACTGTGCATGCTCAGAGTATTTTTCTATTCAATGTGTGAGGCAAAAAGATAATCGCCATAGGGGCACTGTTCTGACATACCTACCAAACGTCATCCCATAATTCAGAGAGCTGATTGGCTGTAAGTACGTTGCCGCGAAAAGTGTAGTTGTTTGTGAAGAGGAGACGAGAGAGAGGAGCGTATAGCGATTAAAATCAGTAACACGGAAAGAAAATGAATGAAGTTGACCATCTACTTCAGCTTTGGTAAGTTCATTTTATGTCATATCTTTTGTTGATCTTCTGTGTTTTGCCTATAGGCTATTGCTCTGCTGGATCGATTGATATTGTGACCTTGGTTATGAGTGTCTGTGTTTTCCTTATACCCCCCCTCTCTATCGGGACCATGGATAGCCTTTAGCTATTTGTGTACGTGTTTAATAAAGCACCAGAAGCTTATATATACACATCTAAGTTGTTCGTGCCCCACCACTTTTGCACATATAAAAACGCCACTGAAGGTTAGCATTTATCAGCCTGTTAAAATATACTGCTGTGGCCTGCCTGCCTCTGGGTGTCTGTGGGAGGATTCACTTAGACAACCACACAGAAACTGAAGCCACTGCTTCTTATCGCCCATCAAAGACTCGGAAGCAATAATGAAATCAAGGACTTGGGTGAACATTTTAAGGTGCTCTTATTTATGATAGTGGCTAACTGGTAACAGAAGAAATCCAGGGGGGTACCAGGCTCTATAATGTGTGAGGAAGACCTCGATAGACAGAACATGGAAGGTTATAAAGGAAATAACTAAATGGGATGGTCTACCTGGATAATTTATCTTCATTTATTACACGGCTTAGATGAATACTTGAGTCTTCCGAGCTTCACATGTTACCGCTGCTAAGCAAAATAATGATCTTTGCTAAAGAAGATCAAGGGAGAGGAGGAAAGAGGTTAAAAGACAGTGTTGGCATGATGTAAACACTGAACGGA
>CALSBZ010037823.1:18020-35626 GCA_943591055.1 Gobionotothen gibberifrons | reverse complement strand
TCCTTAGACCCTCACATCGTACAAGGAAAAACTTCCAGAGAAAACCCACAGTTTAAAGGGGAAAAATGGGAGAAACCTCAGGGAGAGCAACAGAGGAGGGATCCCTCTCCCAGGACGGACAGACGTGCAATAGATGCCGTGTGTAAAAAAAAAAGATAATACATTTGCAACATAGGTAGTCCAAATGTTTGGAAATGCATGTGTGTATAATAGGAAGATGAATCCACGAGGACATCCATCTAGGACTTATGATCCAGGACCACAGCAACAGCCACGACTCAAGATCCGGGCTCGCGACCCAGGACACAGGACTGCAGCAACAGGATCATCCGTGACTCCGGATCCCGCCGTATATAGACACCAAAAGGAAAGAAATTTGGGGAAGCTGGGTTAATCGGAACATGAGAGTACACAGGTACAGACAGAGAGAAGGAAGAAGTAAGATGTCCCCCGACAAACTAAGCCTATATCAGCAAAACTAGGGGCTGAATCTAATCAGCCCTAACTATAAGCTTTATCAAAAAGGAAGGTCTTAAGCGCACTCTTAAAAACGGATAGGCTGTCTGCCGCCCGAACACAAACTGGAAGCTGATTCCACAAATGTGGAGCTTGATAAGAAAAGGCTCTGGCTCCCATTGTACTTTTAGAGACTCTAGGAACAACCAACAGCCCTGCGTTCTTGGAACGCAATGCCCTAGTAGGACAGTAGGGTATAATGAGTTCTTTAAGGTAAGATGGCGCCTGCCCATTAAGGGCTTTGTAGGCGAGAAGAAGAATTTTAAATTCTATCCTGTGTTCTATAGGGAGCCAGTGTAAGGCAGCCAGAACAGGAGTAATGTGGTCCCTTCTCCTAACTCTAGTTAGTACACGAGCTGCAGCATTTTGAATCAGCTGAAGCGACTTAACTGACTTCTTGGTACACCCTGATAATAAGGAGTTACAATAATCCAGCCTAGAAGTAACAAATGCATGGACTAGTTTCTCTGCATCGTTTTGAGGCAAGATATGCCTGATTTTTGCAATGTTACGTAGATGGAAGTAGGCGGTCCTTGAAATTGATTTTATGTGGGCATTAAAGGATAAATCCTGATCAAATATAACACCAAGATTCCTTACAGTCTCACTGGAGGCCAAATTAATGCCATCCATAGTTAGTATATCTTTAGTTAATTTGTCTCGTAGATTCTTCGGGCCGAGTACAATAACTTCAGTTTTGGTCGTGTTTAACATCAAAAAGTGTAAGGTCATCCACTTTTTTAAGTCCTTAAGGCAGTCTTGAATTTTATTTAGATGATCAATTTCATCAGGCTTGATGGATAAATATAGTTGAGTATCATCCGCATAACAATGAAAATGTACAGAATGATTCCTTATAATATTGCCTAACGGAAGCATATATAATGTGAACAAAATAGGTCCGAGCACTGAGCCCTGTGGCACTCCATGGATAACTTTGGTTTGCGTCGAAGATTCGTCGTTGACACGTACAAACTGAGAGCGTTCAGATAGATAGGACCTAAACCAGCCTAAAGCAGTTCCCTGTATGCCAACTAAGTGCTCTAGTCTTTGCAATAGGATGTCATGGTCGATAGTATCAAATGCAGCACTGAGATCGAGCAAGACAAGAATAGAGACAAGTCCTTTGTCTGAGGCTATTAGAATGTCATTTGTTACTTTAACCAGAGCTGTCTCTGTGCTATGATGTGTTCTAAAGCCAGACTGAAAAACTTCAAATAAATCATAGTTTTTTAAGTAATCACACAACTGTTTTGCGACTGCCTTCTCAAGAATTTTTGAGAAGAACGGAAGATTAGAAATAGGTCTATAGTTGGCTAATATCTCTGGATCGAGGTTGTGCTTTTTAAGTAGCGGTTTTATCATTGCTACTTTGAATGATTGTGGAACATAGCCTGATAATAGAGACATATTCATAATATTTAATAAAGAAGTGCCAAGTAATGGAAAAACTTCTTTCAGCAGCTTAGTTGGAATTGGGTCTAAGATACACGTTGATGGTTTAGAGGAAAGAATCATTGAATTTAATTGTTCAAGGTTTATGGCTGAAAAGCATTCTAGTTTACTTTCTAGTGTAATATTAGAACTTACATTTCCGGGAGCTGTTGATAACACTATACTGGTCAAAGGCAAGAGGTCATTAATTTTGTTTCTAAGAGTAACAATTTTATCGGTAAAAAAACCCATAAAATCATTACTACTGAGTGCTATGGGAATAGAAGGCTCAATTGAGCCATGGCTCTCTGTCAGCCTGGCTACAGTGCTGAAAAGAAATCTTGCATTATTCTTATTTTCATCTATTAATGAAGAGTAATACGCTGCTCTCGCTTTACGCAGTGCTTTCTTATATTCATTTAGAGTAATATGCCAAATTAAACGAGATTCTTCAAGTTTAGTGGAACGCCATATCCTTTCAAGCTGTCTCGACTTTTGCTTTATTTTGCGGGTTTCGACATTATGCCATGGAGCTAATCTATGTTGTTTTATTTTCTTCTTTTTCAAAGGAGCAACAGAGTCTAATTTTATTCGCAGCGCATCTGTAGCACTATCAACAACATGATCAATTTGGGGTGGTGTATATTTTGTATAAGTTTCCTCCTCTACATGCAGACATGCTATCGAGTTAAGTATTGGTGGAATCTCTTCCTTAAATTTGGCTATAGCATTAACAGATAGGTTTCTGCTGCAGGAGCTTTTGACTAATGCTTTGTAGTCTAGTAACAGTACTTCAAAAGTTACTAAGAAATGGTCGGATAAAGCAGGGTTATGCGGTTCGACTAATAGTTGCTCAATTTCAATACCATAAGTCAGAACAAGGTCGAGAGTGTGATTATAGCAGTGGGTTGGTTTATTTACACTCTGACGAAAACCAATAGAATCTAATATAGAGTTAAATGCAACAGTAAGGCTATTTTTATCATCGTCAACATGAATATTAAAGTCACCTACGATAATTACTTTATTTGTTTTAAGTACCAAAGTTGATAAAAACTCCTGGACCTGGTGCACGGTACACTGTAACAAATAAGATTGGCTGCAAAGTTTTCCAGGTTGGATGCGTAAGACTAAAAACGAGACTTTCAAAGGAGGTATAATTTAATTTTGGTTTAGTATTGATAAGTAAACTTGAGTCAAAGATGGCTGCAACTCCACCTCCTCGGCCTGTGCCGCGGGCAATATGAGTATTGATATGGCTGGGTGGAGTGGCCTCATTTATGCTGACATATTCTTCATGTCTCAACCAAGTTTCAGTGAGACAGCATATATCAATATTATAATCTGATATTAAATCATTTACCAATATAGCTTTAGATGCTAGAGATCTTATGTTTAAGAGACCACATTTAATCTTCCTGTTTTGTTGCACTGTAGTAGTTGTTACATTTACTTTTATTAAGTTATTATGTGTGACACCTCTATTAGGTTTTACCTTAAATTGTCCTTGGGCAGACGCACACACCGTTAATATTGGGTATGTTATTGGGTTCGGGATTCCTATGGGTGACTGCCTAGGAGAGAGCGCACAAACTCCAGTTTGTCATGGATTAAGTCCACAAAGCCCTGAAATGTTTGCCGAAATGAGACGTGCACCTTCCAAAGTAGGATGAATGCCGTCCCTCTTAATCAGACCAGGTTTTCCCCAGAAGGCTGTCCAATTATTTACGAAGCCCACATTGTTTTCTGGGCACCACCAAGACAGCCAGCGCTGAAATGATGACATGCGGCTATACATGTCATGTTTATTTTTAGCCAGCAGTTTAAGATGCGCCTCCACGTCGCCTGCTCTGGCCCCCGGAATGCATGTCACTGTGGAGGTTTCAGTCTCTAAGTTCACGTGTCTCATAATAGAGCTACCAATAACCAGAGTTGGCTTCTCAGCGGGTGTCTCGCTGAGTGGGGAATATTTGTTAGATACGTGAACGGGTTGGTGGTGACCTGCGGGTTTCGCGTTATGCCCCTTCAGAACAGTCACCCAGTCTCCCTGCTGCTCGGGAGGTGTCGGGGGACGGCTAATAGGAGCTACCTTTTGCCGGTCCGCACCGGCTAACATGGGCTTTACTGTAGCTGAGTTACTTTCTAAGATGCGCAGCCGGGCTTCTATGGCTATGATTCCCGCCTCCAACCTAACAACTATACTACATTTAGCACATATACCGGTATCAGTAAAGGAGGCAGGGAAGTGACCAAACATGAGACAGGTAGAGCAGGAACTAGCACCCGAAGGTGGGGAAAGAGCCATGGCTAGCTATCAAGCTAAAGTAGCTTAAGTAGCTACCGTTAGCAAACCCGAAAAGAGTGTAGGCAACTGTAGAGTTACAGTCGCTAAGAGGAGAGTTGTGAGTGCTTAAGCTGTAGTAACGTGTGATTACAACGTCAGGCAGTTGCCGTGATCAAGAGTTTTAAAACGATCGATTAAGTTAAGATAATAAGCTATTAGCAGCAGAACAGGCTCACAGGATACCCGGAGATGACTGACAACAACCGGAAGTTACAACATGCTTACCGCAATAGTGGTCCGTGTAGAAAACGAATCACAAAATGTACTATATTAGAATAGTATACAAGAATAAAGAATACAAATTAACTATCTTGGAATAGTGTAAAGTAATTGGAAATGGATTCACTCCATCTTAGCATTTTGGCTTGTTTGCTTTTCACATGATTTGGACAATCTCATCATCTACATCCATCTCTGTTTCTGGGGGTAGGTTGTCTTATTCTGCTAACATTTGTAACTGTTATCTCTTGCGAAATGTACCCTCCTTCCTATCATACCTTTTAAGGTATGAGAGTAATATGTTCTCTAGAAGAGGCCGTCGTGATCAATTTGTACGTTAGGACATGGAATGCAACTGCAACATCTAGCCCTCCCCTTAGTGTCCCTATGCTATCCTTTTATTAATTACATAAAAAACATCACTGGCTGTGCTAGTGCAGAGGTCCCAGTCCAATCCTGTGACAAGACTAAATACTAGGTTTTGGTTCCACGATATCACCAAACATCTACTCTGGCATTCCAGACAGTCATTTCTGGGAGAAGATTTTGGTCAGTTACAACAGTCGCAGAATTTCATCATTTGAAAGTTCCTACTTCAGTACCTTTGGTGGTCTGTGCTAATGCAGTGATAAAGTCCCTGAAATGGTGTGAAAACCAGTGTAATATCACTAACTCATCATACTAATTTATCTTCAGTTCTGATCTACTTAAAGAACTATGCTAAATCCCTTTAACAGTGTGTGCAACTTTGGGTGTGATAATTACTCCCTCCTTTAACAAGGATCTTAAAAAACAGAAGTCATTTGGCTTGGTTTGTAGTTCAATTTAGGAATTTTTCTTATGGCAGATATGTTTCTACTTTAAATAAGATCTCTAAATGTCAGGTCATCTGGTTAAATGGATGACCTTTAAGAGGTGGTGGCACTTGTCTTTTTAAAACTCATAATCTGGTGCCGTGCGCTCCCTGTGAAGCTGCAAGTAAGATTTAGAACATCTGCAGGGTGAGTTGAGCGACCCCTTCTCCCTGATGGATATTGGTTCTCAAAAATATGCACCATTACTATGTATTACTCCCAATTATATTACTTTAAAAATGTGCAATCCCTCTTTGCCCGGTTTCTTTTTAAAACTCTACATCTTGAACGACAAACAAATGTTACTTCTCCCCTTAACGTTCTCCTCTGTTAATAACTATGCTCCAATGGTGAAATCAATACTCTTGATTGGAACACTATCTTTGGCTTGGTACTAGTTCTACCTTTAACATTTTCCATATAAATACAGATGTGTCTGTTTTCATAGAGTGGTTACTAAAATGATCCCTTTAAACTGTAGATCTATATTGTAACAAATTAAATCTTCCCCAAATCCACACATGAATAAGAATCTCTAAAAGAATAATTTGTTTATATTATGAAAAGATTGAATATGTTCTACCCTCAGTGTGTTTTAGGATTATTCTCTCATTTTACTTTAATAAATGTGTTTATGTGTAAACTCACTCCCATTTTCCTTCTCTCCCCCTCTGGTCGTCAAGCCACGACCCCCTCGCTTTCTGCAGGCCCCTGTCTTCTCCTCCTTCCTGTCTTCTCCTCCTTCCTGTCTTCTCCTCCGTCCTGTCTTCTTGAATCCTTCCGCTGCAACTCTCTTCAGTGGCCCAACTGCTTTGCCTGTACAGTCTCTTCGCTGTTGCATGGAGGGCATATTCTGCTCTCATGTCTTGTGCAAAGTCTCGTAGCTCAGCTTGCAACTTTATGTCCTGTCTTGAGGGACCGATGAGATTATACCTCTTTCAGCATGCTGTTTTGGTCCTGGATTCCTCAAGTCGTTGTTGGTTCAGCTCGGGTTTTCTGTCTGTTCGTTGGAGGAGGAGGAGGAGGAGGAGGAGGAGGAGGAGGAGGAGGAGGAGGAGTCTCCTGTGGTGATGTCATTTGTCTGCTGGAGATGGGGTCGTAGCGGTCTTTCAGGCAGAGAAAGGGAGAGAGAGAGAGAGAGATCTCGGGACGCATCACCTATAGATAATTCTAACACACTGAGGCAAAAATAAATCCAATCCCTTCCACTCTATTCTCTTAATCATACTATCTGTCTTAGATGTTAAACGCCCTCAAAACACAATCAATGTCTACTAATGGTTTTACCATATCCCAAAACATTGTTTTCACCCACTGTAACATGTTTACCCCAAATACTCTTTTAGGAACCCATTTTCTTCTATAAACTTCTATACCTACATGCTTCAAGCACCTCATATTTCACACACTATAAAAGAACGTCCCCTTATTTCCTCCATCATTTTAAATCTCACTGTTATTTAGAACATATGTAACTTTTGTTACATATATATGTAACTTTTGTTACATATATATGTAACTTTTGTTACATATGTCGCCACAATCTGCTGGGGAATCTTGTTCATAGAGTTTTGCGTACAAAGCTGTACTTGTGGGTTGGTAGCCTGTTTCTACTGTAGTAATTCTCAATAATTTTGCTCAGGTCACCGATCGGTTGTTCATAACTTATCAGGGGGTGTTATGGTACAGTCTAAAACATGGATCCAGTGTATTTGGTGATTCCCCTAATCTGTAAATCCCCATCACTTACATATCCTGATCACTTAAACCCATCTCATCATTTGATACAAAAACTGCATATATGGGGGGTGAATCATCTTGATTATAACCTCCTCACCTGGCAACCTCGAAGGGACTAGCGTTTCCAACTCCTTCTCTCGTTGCTCAGCTGATCTTTTGGCTCACAGCTGGAGTTTTGTTATTGATGTGGGCATTTTCTCTGAGTGAACTAATGGATCCATGTCTTACTTGATATTGTACTCCCCTTCCAACCAGAAAGGTGCCAACTGTAATGAGCATAATCAACAAAGCTATTCTGACTCTTATCCCTAGTGGACCCCACAATTGCTTTGGCTTTGTTCTCGACTTAATCTCTATTTTCTCCATGGTTGTCAGTTACAGAATTCAAATTATGAGTACAAAAATAACTTATTCTAAAATTGGACTATTTTTCAGGTGTAAAACAAAAAAATAGGTTTTCACTTTAGTGTACTATCTATACAAATCTAAAGACAATTCATCCTTTGAGCTGTTTCTATCTTATTCTTATTTCTATTTATTGTTTTGTTCCAGCTCTGCCAAATCAGTCCTAACTTCCAATAATTTCTGGAAGGTGCCAGTGAAGGGTGACAATGTGTGAGGTGGTGTCAATTTGCTCCTTTTATCTTTACCTTTAAACCGGAGCGCATGTGAAGTTCGTTACAACTTCTCACGGTTCCGTCCACCTGGGTTCAATCTCACTGTCTTTTGTGAACTTTCACCCTCACCCAATCACCTGGCCGAAACGGAGTCTCTTTTGGTGTCTCGTCTGGTGTCTCTGCAGTTCTCTGAACCTGTGTAGACAAGTCTTGGATAATATTACTCAGAGTCCTGACATATTCATACACTTCAATTTATCCGATACCCAAAGCTGGATCACTCCCTCCTTGGAGAAGGCCCAAACCTCGGCATACCTTTTGTTGTTAAACACTTGTTATTATTTATTAACTACTACGTCTCTGAAATCAACATATCTGTATAATCATGACACTCCCTCCTTTGAGCATAACATGCTCAATTAATATTGCAATGATTACCCTATTATGTACAGAACATGTAAAACCCATAACGTTGTACCAAATCAATATAACTTCTCCGTGTACCCTTAAGGCGTACAAAAATATCCTATGATGTATTGTATAAAAACATATTCACTAAAAACCTGCCATTAGTACAAAAAATAGTTTACTTGTTTCAATAACGGCTTCAGTCATGGTATTATGCATCATTGTTTCTGCGAAAAACAATACCCCTGGTTTCGCTAATGCATCTCAATAATTCTAGAATTAGCGGCTTGTTTGACACTGCTGAACCAACATATGATAAAATAATATTTCTCTAAACTAGAGTGAAAATATGAACTATTTTCACAAAAGGTGACATGCAGAGAACATGAAAGGCTGGTGCCCCTCACTCAAAATGAGATATTGCCTTACGCACTACATTATAAATCAGTAAAGTCACTCAAGAATAAATAGATAAAGACTGATTTTTTAAACTGTTGTAAAAACCCTAGAACTCCTTCATCTAAGCTCTCAACCAGTGTTATTCTATTTAGTTTGCAGCTCATGCCTTAAAACAGATACTTCAGACTTATTATAAAATTGTGTCTATGAGAAAAATGTAATCTGACTCCATAAATCACATAATTGTTCGACTAAAAAACTAGACTTCCACTAACAATAAATGAAGTTCCCCTTTAAACACAGCCCCGGTCTTCTGACAGGGTCTATCTATGTACTGGCTGGTTGGCTGTGCCAGTCTCTGCCGCACCGTCACTGTTCTCCCTCTAACAGTCACTCTCTAGTTCTGCTGGGTTCTTGTTGACTTCTTCACTGGTTTGAGACAAGCGACCCTTTGTAGCCAGACTTCACCACAGCAGAATCGAGTTTCTGTTTTCAGGTCTCAACAGCTTCTCGTCAGGTGTATCGCCGTCCCTTGAACTGCAGTCGGTGTAAACAGGAGGACTTGGTAAGGATCCTCCGTCTTCATATTTTGGGTGGACACCCATCGTCTTGACCTCACTAGCTGTGTGGACTCAATAGTTTTCTGTGTGGGGGAACAACATCACTCGTAATCTCTATCCTTCTCATAATTACAAAAATAGTCTGCTTAATGTTCTACTATGTTTTAATCTTTACTAATCTATGCATGTTTTATATGTAAATGCAATATGCTACTCTCAATTTCTTAAATAACATTCAACCTCTCCCTCCTGTAGTTCAGATGTGGCTTAATGTAGCTGGATTTCAAGATACCCTTCTGGGCTGAAGATGCATCACCTGGTGGTCTGGCCCTCTGAGCTTCCTCACTGTTGTGGTTGATTCCAAGCTGTTGGTGGCATTTGGTTCATGTTTGGAAATCCTGTTCCTCTTTGACATCCATGGGAACCCCTGCCTCTGTCGTAGTCATGGAAACCTCCTCTTTGTTGGTATCTGCTTGGAGGGCCGTTGTTTGGTGCAATGTTCTGCGGACACTCTCTGGACCAATGTCCCATTTGGCTGCAATGGTAACATCCCTTAAACCGGAAACCTCTTCCTCCTTCTTGTCGTTTCTGCATCTGAATCTCTGGCACTACTCGAGTTTGAACTGTTGGAAGTTTCTGCACTGCATTCTCTGGTTCTTTGGCCATCTTTGATGCAGCTGCCATTTGCCTTGCCGCTTTCTTGCTTTTATTAGCTTCTGTATCTTTCTCAGCTATTTGTATCTTCAAGAGTCTTAGTTGTAATGCTACCATTTCTGTCTCTTGTGTTTCTCTTTGTTGTCGTCTTTCTTCTGTGATTTCTTCTAATCGTATGTCCTCTTCCATCAGGTGTTTTGATTTACTGGTTGGCTGGTTAACTGGAGCGTCTTTTTTTTTCTTCTGCTATGTCTTCCCTCACTGGCAGGTCTGCTACTTGGACCACATGTATGCTGTCTGCCAATAGGCTGGCATATTCCAGATGGAGTATCAGACCGGCAACTCTTATAAACCTTTGTTCAGCTTCCCTCCATACATTTAGCTGTTGTATGCATTGCTCATGCTCATAGTCGAGTACTGCTCTTCTATGGGCTTTTGTTGGTCCAGGTTGATCATCTGCTGGTATCAATTCTCTCGTTTGCCATTGTTCCAACAGTTTCTCTATGTGATTCCATGTCTTCTGTCTAAGATTTGGAACTGTTGTAGCATCTGATCTGATTTTTACCCTTTCCTTGATATCTGCAGTTGAGCCTGGCTCTGCATCTGGTCTCAACCTGGTGCCATTTGGCGACATGTTTCTTAAATACTAGGATATAATTATTAAGTTATCAAAGATGAAGCCCTAATCCTCTGACTAGTTCCTTTGTTTTCTTTATAAAAAAAATCCTACGTCATCAGAACTTCACTTTAAATCTGTGATTTATTATTATTTTTTTAATAAGTAAAATAAAAGATTTAATTTGTACAGTGTACAATGTCTTGATTTTGAAATATGAAAACGAAATATTGGTGCAAATCCAAATCTGGTGTTCGATGTGTATCCTGAAGTGCACCGAATTATGCAAATTTCATAACTTGTGTTATCTTCAATACATCTGTGTTTGAATATTCTAGAGTCCAGCCTGAAAGACCATTATGTAAGGTCTCTTATCTTAAAAGTAGAAACCACATGTGTTCTTTTATAACACTTAAGATTAGACTTCAGAATATTTTTTCTGATAATATTATTGATTACTCTGTTCCCCTATCTGTGTAATAATTCTGTGTTACCAGCCGAGTGCGCTGTTGTAATCTCCAGCTTAATCCACTAGGGGCAGCTGTTGTAAAATAACCTCTTTTTACAAGAATGTTATTTTCCTTTAAAAAGTATCTTAAGAATGGGAAGAGAATTTCAATATGGTTTAACAATACAGCACAAACACATCTGCAAACAAGAACACTGCAAAAAAATAGCCAAAACACACTTGCCAGAAGAAAACACTTCAAAAATGAAATTTGACAATCCACAATATTCCTCCTCTACAAATACCAAACTTCCAATGTAATTAATAACCTGTTTCAACAAAATGTACTATTTCCTAGCTCCAACTGTGACAAGAAGTATTATCTGTCCTCCAGAAAAATACCTGGCCTCATGTGACCTGAACAAAGACAGTACTCCAATTAGCATTCTACAAAATGGCGAATACCATGTCTTTGTTCTCCTCCATGTGGTGAAGACAAAATGTCAGCTCACTTTCTAACCTTTAACCTGAAGAACAAAGGGATGGGATAATATCCCACGTGTCTCTCTGGTTTAGGAGTTTAAATTATGGCTGTGTGATTTTACTGTATCAAAAGGGAAACTTAGGTTTTAGAAAATACAAGACAAAACAACACTGTACTTCACAACAAAAAAATGGGCATTATCCTGAAGATATCCTCTCTTAAAAGTAGGTACCTATACGATGTTAAGCCATAAACGTATCCTTATCGTACTATTTGACTTTAAAAGCCTCTTTGAAAATGAAAATGGGCTATATCCTGAAGATATTCTACTCAAATGTAGAAACCCTTACGCCTAAGTCATAAACTTCTCTACGTAATTTTTTGACTTTAGAGTCACTATGTTCATCTGTTTCTATTAAAAGACGCTATTGTGTGACCAAGCAAGACGCTAATCAAACACAATCAGGAGAATATCGCCTACCTAACGCAAGAATGTTGCATTTCCCGTCGTAACACACATGCTATGTCTGGTTATAAATAGAACAGAATAAACACTGATCAAGCCTCACACTTTAATCAGACCTCTTCTCAAAAGGATTTTTTACTTCATATCACCAGTCGTTAACTGTCTGCTACACCTTGTCCAGTCTTCATTTACTGTGTCTCTAGATCTTAAACCACCGTTTAAATGAGCATCAAATACCCTTACATTTATAGGCAAAAACTACCAACGTAACAAGAGACACCTACTTGAAGACTGAACAAGGCACCTCCATGAAGTAATGACTACACAAATTAATGTTTAAAATACAACACACACAAATTAATAGAATGCAGGGTTAAAAAAGAAAAGAAGTTATGAACTCACCCCTGTCTGTGAAAAAACAGCGCCACGTGCTTTAGAATGATTGTTTTTATCAATTTGGGTTTGGTTTTAACATTAAAATGCACAGCTATTTTCAGGATCCGCCGGCTGCCGTCAAACACACAAATCTAACATTTCCTAGTTTAACTAGTGAAGAATCTTTGTCTTAACAGGCATTCTTCTTACCGATTGATTTGAGCTCTTTTGTGTGTCTGCGTTGCCAGCGTCTCCGGGGAACAGCTGGCTTTGTTGTCTCTCCTGTTCAGCGAGATCTCGTCTGGGTCACCAATTATTAGATATGTTCGTTTTTCTCGCGTCCAGGAGAGAACTGGTTAAAATAATGAGAACAATGAGTCTCGACTAAAAGTTTCAAATAGGTTACTTTAATGTAGTAAAAGGCACGGTAATGTTACAAACAGGAATCGTTCAGAGGGAGGAACACAGCTGTTTGTTCCTCCGGAGATCAGGTGAAGAAGAGACCCAACAAAAAGACGTTCAGTCCTTAAATATCACAGTTTGGCCCCTCCTGCCAGCTGGCTCTGTTGCTGGTGACTTCCGCTAGTTTCATCAATGTCCGATATCACACTTTACAGAGGATTTTTACATTGTATATTCAACACATGACTAAACACGCCTCTTCTCTACACATGCTCTTTCATCACTTTATTTATCTCATTTTAACGGCTAGAAAACGTTACGTTGCTCATGGTTCAACTGAGGTCAGTTACTGTTAGTATTTCGGACATTACTTCCGAAATACCTTTTCAAAATAAACCTGTGATCATGATTGGCCGGAAGTCTTTTCAAAATAAAAGCTTGACATCAGATGGTGCGCGAAAACTTCTGTTTTTTCAGTATAAGTCAGCATTTAAACTGATGGCATGTCTAAACTAAATTAAGCCAAAAACATTGATTTAAATTACTAACACTGACCAGCTTCAATCTTGTAGGCTGCTCAACTCGTTTCTTGTAGCCCTCAAAAGGGTTTTGGAGGTTGATGTGGTGAACCTGAGTTGTTTGGCTTTCTTGTCCGCAGCAGCAGAAAGCATTTTCGAATGTTTGAATGAATCAAAGTGGGTCGTCACCGTCAATGTTCTCTTATGCTCCAACACACAGTTGCACAGGGTGCAGAATAGTTTCCCCCCATTTTCGTGCAAGACATCGGGGTACTGCTTTGCCCGGTCTTTAGCAGAAATGTTCGTCGGTAAATTAGACGGATTAGATTTTTTCATCTTGGTGTTTTCTCTCTCGTGTGAGCTCCACACGTTCACTCTACGGTGTTGTTTACCTTCTGTAATACGCGAGCTGATGACGTCGTGTCACTACTTCACGTCAAGACGAGTTCACTTTTTTTCTCCTCAACTTTGTGTGGAAAAATGCGGGGATTATGAACCCTTTAATAAATATGCACCCTTTTAAAAATCTGCGCCATTTTGCTGATTATGCGGTAAATGATGCGATCGCATAATTGCGTTTTTCTGGAGGATCTAATAATAAGTTACCACAGCTATGCAAACGACACAAACATGTACATAAACTGAGGTAATTATTTTTGGAGCCAAGGAAGAACGTATACAAGTTAGCGCTGAGCTTCAGCCTGCAATGTTCAAAACAACAGATAGAGCCAGAAATCTAGGCGTAGTCATGGACTCTGACCTGAGCTTCAACAGTCACATTAAAACAATTGCTAAGTCAGTCTTCTATCACCTTAAGAATATATCGAGGATTAAAAGACTAATGTCACAGCAGGATTTGGAGAAACGTGTCCATGCTTTTATCTTCAGTAGACTACTGTAATGGTGTCTTTACAGGTCTCACTAAAAGATCTATTAGAAAGCTGCAGCTGATTCAGAACGCTGCTGCTCAAGTCCTCACTAACACTAACCCCCTGATCCCACTGGGAGCGTCTGCGCTGCGTTACGTTGTGGCTGCGCCCTGCTGCGACCTCCTCCTGCGTCGTAACCCACCAGGCGCGTTTCAAAACATTGCGGAAGCGGAGCGTCATATGTGCAGCCTCGCAGTTGTTGTTGATTTTGGAATATTTCCTGGACATTTGTACTTCTACAAGTAGGCTACGTAGTTACATGGTTTATGTTTGTGTCTGTTTAAATCATGTTTATTGTTGTTATTTCCTATTTTGTTGTGTTGTAGACTACAGACAAAGTTAAGAATAATTGTAATATCCCAGTTATAAACGACATGAATCAAAGATATGTTGCTGTATTTTAGTGGTAAAAAAATGCATTCATCATCATAATTATTCTATATATTGTAGTGCCGGTACAAGGGAGTCGGAGGCGGAGTATTTAGTATGGAATTCCAGCATTTATTGTCAGTTGACATGACAGGTCATAACATGCGTCTGCTAGTCAGAAAGAGCTAGCAGGAATGGAATATTCCAGGCTACCGTTGTTTCCCCTAACGGGTCCGTGTAGCAACATAACATGACGTGAATTACGTCCTTAATAGTGTCACCACACAAGCCCCCCCAGAATTCACGAATAAACAAAATCCCTGTGGCGGGGGGGAACAACACGCCTGCCCCTACGAGACCTGCGCACCGGGGTCGGTACAGCGACCTCCGCCTGTGCGGCCTCCGTCAGAGAAGGCAACTGAACAGCAGACTCACCCCGCCCCACAGGAATCACAGCTGGGGGTCGGCCCCGTCTCGGCAACCGAGCCAACACTACTGGCTGATCAACGTCCAAGTGAGCAGCTTTCACCCGGTCAACCGAGACGTGCTCGGCCTTACCGCCCATGTCGACCACCAGGTGCTTGTCCCCTTGCTCTAAAACCCGGAAAGGTTCATCATAAGGGGGTTGCAGGGGGCCTCTGTGCGCATCGTGGCGTATGAAAACGTGCTCAGCCGAGCGTAGCTCCACGGGAACCCGAGACATAGGCGCACAGTGTTGTGAAGTCGGAACCGGAGCGAAAGCCTCCGCTGCGTCCCGCAGAACCACCCGCTGAGCCGTAGCCGACCAAGGAGTCGTAGCATTAGGGAGGAAATCCCCTGGAACCCTCAACGGCTGACCGTAGACCATCTCTGCCGTAGAGCACTGCAGGTCCTCCTTGGGTGCGGTTCTCAGGCCCAGCATCACCCAAGGCAGCTTATCGTCCGTAAGTCCGGCCTTGAGGGCCGCCTTCATGGAGCGGTGGAAACACTCGCAGAGACCGTTAGCCTGGGGGTGATAAGCGGTAGTCCTGTGCAGCTTAACCCCCAAACCGCCCGCTACAGCATTCCAGAGCTCGGACGTGAATTGAGAGCCCCTGTCCGAGGAAATGTCTGACGGGGTGCCAAAACGACACACCCACGTCGCGATGAAGGCCCGGGCCACGTCTGCAGCCGTCGTCGAGACGAGAGGAACCGCCTCCGGCCACCGGGTCGTCCTGTCCACCATGGTGAGGAGGTAGGAAAAACCTTGAGAGGAGGGTAACGGACCCACCAGGTCGATGTTCACATGATCAAACCTCCTCTCAGGTACTGCAAAACGCTCCAACGGTGCACCTTAGCGTGTTGACAAGCCACACATTCTCTGGCCCACGTCCTGACGTCCTTCTTCAGCCCCAGCCAAACGACCAAGCGTACGGAAGCTTTGACAGTCCATGCACCGCCTCAAAAACAGGACGCCTCCAACTGGCGGGAACGACAGGCCGCGACAGGCCCGTAGAGACGTCGCAGAGAAGAGTAGCGCCCGCGTCGCCGAACACCACACTTTGTAGATCCAACCCCGTGCTCCCCAGCAACAGAGTCTGGACGGCGGGGTCGGCAACTTGGTCCGCCGCCATGTGATTATAATCCAGCCCCAGCTGGATGGCGCCGATAACGACCCTGGAGAGGCAATCTGCGACCAGATTCGACTTCCCGGCCACGTGCTTAATGTCCGTAGTGAACTGTGATATGTGTAAGGACAGCTGCCTCTGCTGACGGGCCGACCAAGGCTCCGCCACCTTTGACATGGCGAAAGTGAGCGGCTTGTGGTAGACAAATGCCGTAAACTCCCTGCCTTCCAGCATAAAACGGAAATGTCTCACGGCCAAGTAAAGACCCAGGAGCTCCCGGTCAAAAGCACTGTACTTGCGTTCTCTGGGCGTCAGCTGGCGGCTGAAAAAGGCGAGTGGCTGCCAAGCGCCCTGGACCCACTGCTCGTGCACTGTGCCGACTGCGTAGTCCGATGCGTCCGTGGTGATGGAGATGGGGGCCTCGGAAGAAGGATGTGCCAGCAAAGCCGCCTAAGCCAACGCTGTCTTGACCCCGGCAAACGCTGCGTCCGCTTCCGCTGTCCAGTCGATCGCCTGGACGGGGGTCGTGCCCTTCAACGCCTCGTACAGCGGCCGCATGACGTCAGCAGCCCGGGCGATGAAACGGTGGTAGAAAGTCACCATCCCCAGAAACTCACGGAGAGCCCTGGCTGTGAGCGGGCGGGGAAAAGCCTGCACAGCTTCCACCTTCGCCGGCAGAGGTGCAGCACCGCCCTTGGTGACGCGGTGCCCGAGGAAATCAATGTCAGATACTCCAAACTGGCACTTTGCAGGATTGATGATTAATCCGTGTTCGCTGAGCCGCGTGAAAAGGGCTCGGAGGTGAGCTAAGTGCTCCTGCACCGTGACGCTGGCGACGAGTATGTCGTCCAGATAGACAAATATGGCCGCCGTTCGCCGTCGACAAACGTGGACCGTGCCCACCGCGGGTGACGTCTTCAGTCGACGCGGGAACTACGCTCCGTTGTGCGCCCGTGTCACACAGGAAAAGGCTCCCTGAAATACTGTCACTGACGAAAAGGAGCCTGCCCGTGCCGCCGGCGCTCAGGGCCACTAACGAGCGCCGGCCTCTCCGTTTCCCGGGGGTTTGTAGCTGCACGGGGCGATGCATCTCTTCGCCATTGTCCCAAACCGTGCGTGGAAAAAGCACTCTCCGGTGTCTCCCCGTCTAGTATGGAATTCCAGCATTTATTGTCAGTTGACATGACAGGTCATAACATGCGTCTGCTAGTCAGAAAGAGCTAGCAGGAATGGAATATTCCAGGCTACCGGTGTTTCCCCTAACGGGTCCGTGTAGCAACATAACGTGACGTGAATTACGTCCTTAATAGTGTCACCACAATATATAATTTACACTGTGCCTGTAGTCGTAGCGCGTCGTAGCGCGTCGTAGCGCGTCGTAGCGCGGCGTAGCGGGGCGTAGCGCGGCGTAGCGGGGCGTAGCAGGGCGTAGCAGGGCGTAGCAGGGCGTAGCAGGGCGTAGCGGGTCTGGTGGAATAGTACCCATTGACTAGAGTGGCCGCGATCGCTAAAAACCCCGCGGCGCAGACGTAACGCGGCGCAGACGTAACGCGGCGCAGACGCTCCCGGTGGGATCAGGGGGTTAGGCCCAATTCCAACCCGCCCCTACACTCTACCCCTCGGTTCATACCTGTGTTTGGTCTAGAAAAAGGTAAATGTGTTTATTTT
>CALSBZ010037821.1:67810-86107 GCA_943591055.1 Gobionotothen gibberifrons | reverse complement strand
GACGACGACGACGACGACGACGACGACGACGACGACGACGACGACGATGATGATGACGATGACGATGACGATGATGATGCTGTGATTTCTTTACCCCCACACCAGAGATGTGCATCACACACATTGAACCTCATCTCATGCACTGATGTGGTCATCTGAAACAAAAGCAGTCTACAGAAACGCTACCACAAAGTGTGCAGGGTTGTGGAACAAGGCTAGTCGATCATCAGTGGCCTTGGAGCTCGTGGACGAAATTATTGCAAAGAAGCTGCTAGTACCTTGCACAACTAGGTGGAATTCGTTTTATGATGCCCTGGCTCGAATTTCTGGGATACCGGTGGTGGAGTTGAACACCATCTCCTCCAAACTACAGATGAAATGTATCAGTGAAAGGGAACATCAGTTTCTCAGAGAGTACTGTACTGTCATGAAGCCACTTACTGTGGCACTGGACATTCTTCAGGGAGAAGACAATTGTTTTTATGGCACACTCCTACCCACACTGGAAATATTGATGTCCAAGACTCTGGAAATGAAGAATGAACTGCAAATCCTCGTTGGCCTACCAGATGCAATTGTAATGCAGGTAAGAACTGTTATTTTATTTTGCATTACATTATTTTTTTTAAATCAATCAGCCAATTGCATTGTATTTGATAAATGTCCCTCATATGGGTGTATAGGCTGTGTGACAGTGTGATTGATATGTACTGCATTAGCCCACATGTGTATGTACTGTATGAAACAATCAACCTGCAAAGCCTTTTAGTTGTAAAGTGTACAACATGTACAACATATAGGTTAGGCCTACACATTTGTGGCCCTGAAATAAAACGCATTATGAAACTATGCATACTTAATGTAAAATGCAATCTTTTTTTCTTTCTTTCTTTAAACTATGCTCATTTTTGTCTTTTGCACTCTTGTTATATATGCATCATTTAAGGCAATCAAAAACCAGATTTGCAAGGGTTCTTGCAAGTGAAGATGCTGTCCTGGCTGCTGTGACGCTACCAAAGTTCAAGCTGCGTTGGTTGCGTGACCAGGAGAGGAAAGACCAGGCGAAGGCAAGTCTGCTAGCAGAGTGCCGAAAACAGGCCCTTGAGCAGGAGCAGCAACCAGGTGCAACCAACCCAACACCACAGCACAGCACAGGGTCTACCAAAGAGGATGAGTTCCTTTCCTTTCCAGAGGATGAGAACACCTATGCCCCTGCTGAAGATGAAGTAGCTGATTACCTCAAATCAGGAGCAACAGGGATAGACACTCTTAATCAATTTCCTTTGATAAAGAAAATATCTCTTAGATATAATGCAGCCACTCCATCCAGTGCCCCAGTAGAAAGACTCTTTAGCCTAGGGAGCCTGATTCTGTGTCCAAAGAGGAACAGGCTATCAGATCAAAAGTTTGAGAGGCTTCTCCTCTTGAGGTACAACCATTGGTTTGAGGGATAGGAAGGAAGACATGAATGGATGGATGTTTTCTGGGGATGAATACTGATATGATGTTTATTTGGACAGGGGTAGACAGAGAGAGAATACATCTATACCACTACCCTGTGCTGGACTAAAGAGACTGAAGGAGTCTTGGAGTATTGTGTTAACCCATTTTTTTGTTGTTGAATACCTCTTGTTATGCATTGCACAGACATTGTAGCTTACTGAAAAGCATCTCAAGGTATTACTTATAAGGCTGAAAGCACCTCTTCTTAAGTTTATCCACCATTATTGATTTTGTTTATGCTAAATGGCCAGATGTGAGGTAAATTATTTCACTGTTAGTTTGCTTTTGTGAGGCTGAAAATAGTTTGTTTGTCTTCAGTGTCAGTCTGACAGTTTATTATTTATTTAATTGTTACTGCCAAAAGAGTGTAGTTCTTGTTTAATTGTTACACTGCCAAAAGAGTGTAGTTGTTGTTAATGTGTACACTGCCAAAAGAGTGTAGTTGTTTTTATTTCATATTGCACTACAAGTACACTACTTAGAACTTGATTGTTGAGGCTACAATAAAGATGCCTGTCAAAATGTCTAAACATATCTTTTGTGTTTTATTGTTCCACTTCATAATGAAAATTGCTACAATGATGGGGAGTTGTCTTTTCTCTTACTGTGCCACAGAACAACACAAACACTTGTATTTGTATTGTTATTATTTTTAAAGTAAAGTAACTTGTTACTAGTTACTAGTTACTTTTATAATTTAGTAACTAATAAAGTAACTAGTTACTTTTTTGAGAGCAGTAACTATTACTAGTTACTTTTTTAAAGTAACTTTCCCAACACTGCATGTAATAAAGTCTGAAGTCCACTAGATGTTCTCTAAATCTACTGTGTGAAGGACCAGGGTACGCAAAAATCAGGAATGCAGGTTGAGGTGCAAAAATAAGGATTTGATTACCCATCCTAAACATTTTACATATATTGGGTAAATAAAATCCTTATTTTTGCACCTCAACCTGCATTCCTGATTTGTGCGTACCCTGGTCCTTCACATATGGTGGCAGTGGTGGGATCAGCAGTAGGAGTTGCAGAAGAGATATTTTTTGATTTTTTGCACTTGATTCTCTTCGTTTTCTCCAAACATGCCGGGGAGAGCGAGAGGGAGAGGAATAACCATGGGCACACGAGGGCAGCAGCCGGAGCCGGAGGAACAGTCTGATTCAGAAGAGGAAGTAGCTGAAGCCGGGGCTGGGTCCGCAGAAAAGGGTGAGCCTATGGAGCCCACCATCACTGACCTGGCCAATATTCTATGAACACATATGGATCAGCAGCAGGCACGAGACGCCCGAATAGCTGTGGAGACTGTACAGCAAGAGCAGCAGTTTACAGCATTGTGCCAGCAATTTAATCTGCTTCAATCAGAGGTGCAGGCCCACACATCGGCAACCTTGGAGCAACTTTCTGGTAAAGCAGATATACTCGGGGCTATTGTGGGCTTAGAGGGATTTAACCGTCCTCACCAGCCATTATTTGGACTTCCTCAACGTGACAGCTTTTCAGCAGTACATTTAAAAACTCAAGAGCCAAGGCTCCAACAGTTAAGCGATTCTGATGTTATTGAACATTTTCTCGTTACTTTTGAGAGAATTGCAGCAGCATGCAGATGGCCAACTGAAGATTGGGCTTTCAGACTTATTCCATTATTAACGGGTAAAGCCAGAAGTGCATATGTTCATGTGGATGTGGAAGATGCTCTAGACTATGAGGAAGTAAAAAGAGCTATTCTTAGAAAATATGACATAAACCCAGAAACCTACAGACAAAGGTTTCGCAGTGATGAGATTGAACCACAGGAGTGCCCGAAAGAAGTTTATGTCAGTTTAAAGGAACTTTATGGGAAGTGGGTTCAGCCAAAAGGGAAAACTGTTAAGGAAATTGGAGAAATTATTGTCCTTGAACAGTATCTGAGAATGCTTTCCCCAGAGCTACAAGTTTGGATTAGGGAGCACAACCCTAAAACGGCCGCAGATGCCGCTGACCTGGCTGATGTGTTTGTCGCTGCCAGGCGGAAGAAGCAGCCATGGAGCTTCACTGCCTGGAAGACATCTAGGGACCCCAAAGGGCAAGGTGTGTCTCGGCCAACACAGAGGTTGGACTCAACATGGGGTAAGACTCCTATAAGGGAGAAACCAACAGAGGTGAACTCAAATGTTAAACCCTCCAGGAGAATAATTTGTTACTTGTGTGGTGAAGAGGGACACACTAAACCTGTTTGTCCCAAAAATCCTGTAAAATTAACCCAGATGTGCTATATGCCCAGAGGTCACCGGGAGCCAAAGAATGAACAACAACAGCCACGGAGAGAGACCATGGTGGAAGTCAATGGCTGTGAGTTAAAGGCCCTGATTGACAGTGGCAGCAGCCAGACACTTGTTCACAGAAAGTTCATTTCTCCGCATGATTTAAATATGATTGACACTGTGCCTATTTGCTGTGTACATGGCGATGAAAAAACGTATCCCACAGCAGATGTTTATCTTAAAGTGAGGGGCCAGAGTTACCTTCTGAATGTTGGAGTGGCTGATCGTCTTCCCTATCCGGTGGTGCTTGGTGACGACCTGCCTGTTCTTCTTGATCTTTTGCATCCAAGTAAGGCCTGTAATGTCGCACTCACAAGGTCAAAAGTCAAGGAGACCGAACTGTCTATTCAACCTCTCAGTGAGCTGCCTTTCTATAATGAGGATATTGAAGCTCAGCCTGGGAAAAACCATAAGACACGTAGACAGAGAAGACAGGAAAAGTTCCAAAATACTACAGTGAATGTGTCCGTTGAACCGAACCCACCACAACCTTTGGGATTTAAAATGCCTATTGACATTCAGAAAATGCAGCAAGAGGATGCTAGTCTAACTCCTTATCTAAAGCAGGCCAAATCCTTGGAAGAAGAGGAGAACTTTGAACATTCAAAGGAAGATGGGTATTTTCAAGGAAATTGAATACTGTACCGCCAACAGGGGTCAACAAAGCAGCTGATGGTACCAAAGTCTGTTAGAGACCTTGTCCTTGAGCTGGGTCACTCTATTCCCTGGGCAGGTCACCTAGGGAAACGCAAAACTGTTGACCGAATCCAGAGACATTTCCACTGGCCTGGTCTACGCGCTGATGTGGCACAGTATTGCAAAAGTTGTCCTCAATGTCAACAAACCTCAGCCAAATACCCTTCAAAAATCCCTCTTCAACCATTGCCAGTCATAGCTACTCCATTTGAACGATTAGGTATGGACATTGTGGGCCCAGTAGAAAGAAGCAAGTCTGGAAATCGCTTCATGCTAGTAATAACTGACTATGCTACAAGATATCCTGAAGTTTTTCCACTTAAAACTGTCAAAGCAAAGTCAATTGCTTTTTGTTTGGTGCAGTTCTTTGCGAGAGTAGGGTTTCCCAAAGAAATTCTTACTGATCAAGGGACTAACTTTATGTCTAAGTTAATACAGGATGTGTATAAACTACTGGGGATTAAAAGAATCAGGACTACCCCCTACCATCCTCAGACTGATGGTTTGACAGAGAGGTTTAACCAAACGCTGAAACAAATGCTCAGGAAGTTCATCTGTGAAACAGGATCAGATTGGGACCAGTGGTTATCCTATGTGCTTTTTGCTTTCAGAGAAGTCCCTCAAGCATCAACTGGGTTCTCCCCGTTCGAACTCTTATATGGACATGAGGTAAGAGGCCCACTTTCCTTGCTCAAAACCCACTGGGAAAAGAATCCCAAACCAGCTGAGCCACAGAGTGTCGTTGCCTATGTTGTCCACATGAGGGAGAAACTGAGCAGAATAACTGCACTGGCCCAGCAGAATGTGTTGGAGGCCCAAATTAACCAAAAAACCTGGTATGACAGATCTGCCAGGGAGAGGAGTTTTTCTGCTGGACAAAAAGTTGTGGTTATGCTCCCCACACAAGACAACAAGCTCCTCGCAAAATGGCAAGGGCCTTATGAGGTAAAGGAAAAAATAGGTGCAACCACGTATGTGATTGCAACCCCTGGCGAAGCACGCTCCAAGAGAATTTTGCATGTTAACCTATTAAAAGAATGGTTTCCCAGGTCTGAGAAAAAGGAAGTGTTGTTGATTAGACACGTGGAAGAAGAGGATGACGAAGATGCGCAGTACCTTCCTCTACCTGTCGCTGCTTTGCCTGATCTCAACCACCTAACAGCTGATGAGCAAACCCAGGTAAGGGCCCTCTGTGTCCCAGAAGTTTTTAAAGAAAATCCTGGTTGTACAAATGTTATTGACCACAACATTGTCCTAAAGAAGAATGCTTCTGTGCAAAGATTGAGCTACAGAATCCCTGAGCGCCTCCTGGTGTCCCTTAAAAAGGAAGTGGATCTGATGATATCCCTGGGAATCATTGAGGTATCAAGAAGTGAGTGGTGCAACCCCATTGTATTGGTACCAAAGAAGGATGGCACCATAAGGTTTTGCATAGACTTCCGTTATCTGAATGCAATTTCTGAGTTTGATTCCTATCCAGTTCCTCGCATTGATGAACTCATTGATCGGTTAGGCAAATCAAAGTTTCTAACCACGATTGATCTATGCAAGTTAACAGCCTTCCGTACACCATGGGGTCTGTACCAGTTCTCCGTAATGCCGTTTGGACTGCACGGCGCGCCAGCTACGTTCCAAAGATTAATGGATCAGGTATTGTTGGGATTGTCAGATTTTGCTGCAGCATATCTTGATGATATTGTCATTCACAGTGCTACATGGGAGGATCATTTGGACCATCTGAAAGCGGCCATTGGACGTCTAAAGGAGGCTGGATTGACTGTCAACCACTCAAAGTGCCAGTTTTGCAGGACTGAGACAGAATATCTTGGTTACATTATTGGCAACGGCGTCATCAAACCCCAGACCCACAAACTACAAGCCATCCAGTTCTGTCAGCCTCCACAGACAAAGACCCAGCTGAAGTCATTCCTGGGAATGTCAGGTTGGTACCGTCGATTTGTGCCTAACTATTCCTCTCGTGCTGCTGTTCTAACAGATATGACTAAGCGGATGGGCCCAACTTTGCTGCAGTGGAGTGAGGAGGCGGAGTCTGCTTTTAACGACCTCAAGGATGCACTGAGTAAGAACCCTGTTTTGTGTAGTCCTGATTTTGCTAAAGACTTCATATTACAAACGGATGCTTCAGACAGAGGTTTGGGAGCGGTGCTTTTGCAGGGAGAGCCCAATGACCTTCACCCCGTGGCCTATATCAGCAGGAAACTGTTCCCAAGGGAGACTCGCTACTCAACTGTTGAGAAAGAATGTCTGGCAGTGAAATGGGCCCTGGACTCTCTCAAGTACTACCTCCTGGGAAGAGAGTTCATCCTACAAACTGATCATAAAGCCCTGAAGTGGATGGCAGGGATGAAGGATGCCAACAGCCGCATCACCAGATGGTACCTGGCAATGCAGCCATATAACTTCACCATCCAGCACATTCCTGGCCGGGACAACACTACTGCGGACTTCCTATCACGCTCTCATGGCGTGATTCCAGAAGGAGGGGAATGTGTGAGGGCTACAAGCCTCACAAACGAACACACATCCTAAAGGTTATGCTTTTGTTTACATCCGACATACCTATTGATTTGAAACACCTTTATTTTGCTAGATTGAGTGCACGCAATCTTGCTTAAAATATCTATGGATGTCACAAAAATGGGTGACATCCTGTGTGCTCTTCTGCCAAAGAGCAACTCACATACCCCCTTCTCATCTCCACACTGCAGGAACTTATAGCCCTACTGGCCAGTCCATTGTTGCATGCAGGGGGAAGAGACTCTAAAAAGGGGTGGCTTAAATGGAGTGGCCTCTTTAAACACCCCTCATGGTTTGAGAGGAATGGCGTAGTCCAATTAGCTGACACATCTATAAAGGCAGGTGTTTTCCATCAGCTCAGCCTTTTGCCCGGAGCAAGGTGAGCTGTAAGACACTGACAATATGATTACACACAACACAATTGACAATAGATATTTTAAGCAAGATTGCGTGCACTCAATCTAGCAAAAAAAGAGAGAGAGAGAGAGAGAGAGAGAGATTTTTGATTTTTCAAACCACTTTTATTCACAAAACAAATAACCAAAACAGACACATTGTCAGTTCAGACAACCACTGAAAATAAGATCCTCATTCTCCACAGAACACAAAGCTTTTTTTAAACACCACATGGCCTCAAATTCTCCCACATTGTTGGTTAAGCAAAAATAGCTGTAGTCTGCGTTCAGTCTTGCTTTTATCATCCTCTGAGTCCGCAACTTTATTCCTCCTGCTGAGGTAGATGGCCATCTTAGCCTGCCCCAACAAAAAATTCAAAAGCTGACTTTTATACTTTTGCTTCTGACTGTACCTATAGCCCAAAATGAACATTGACTTAGAAAAAACCACATTAAACAAAATCAACATCTGAGTGAGTAACTGAAAAAGACAAAGGAGTCGACCACATTCTGTAAAACAATGAAAAATGGTTTCCCTCTGCACACAGAAAGGACAGGCGTCAGACACTGTAGGGTTTATCACTGAGACAAACGCATTAACGGCTACCGCGGCGTGGAGAACCCTCCACTGGAGGTCCCCACCCCTCTTAGTCAGCGGAGGCTTGTAGAGCGCTCTCCACTCAGGCCTCTGAGCCTCCGTCAGGCCCAGGTGGGCTCTCCACCGGGTGTCCACTCGCTCCTGGAGTCTGCTCTGATTCAGCACCTTTGTCACCAAATAATAAAAGGTTTTGTTGGACATGGTGCTAAACTTAAAATCAGAAACATTGTCCAACTTTAACAAAAAACCTTCACAACTGAGATCAGGAAAACATTGCATCTCTGGAAAAGAGTCATTGTCACTTGGAGACTTCAGTCCGTTATAGTGAGCAGCGATCAGCGCCAGCTCTGACTGGCTGAGCTGCTGCTTCCAGCTCTGACTGGCTGAGCTGCTGCTTCCAGCTCTGCAGCAGGAGGCTGACCACCCGGACTGACCTGAGGCTCAGACGTGAGGCCAGGCCTGCAGCGTTGTCCAGACGGGGGCCACACACCTCCACCACCTGGCCCAGCGTGAGGATCCTCTCCTCACAGAGTCTCTGTTGTAGAGAAGGCCCTACTCCACACACAAACCGAGATCCACGGACCACCGGCTCTCTGAGGAGCCAGAACAGTGAGCCACAGCACTCTGGTCTCTCTTTTCTGAATAGTCCCCACACCTTGAAGAGACCTCCATAGAATCCCGAGAGATTGTTCAGGCGTAATCCCTTCAGGTCCATTAGGAACAGCGACTCAGCCAGACCCAGCCCACCACAGCGCTCCAATAAGGCCCGAGCTACGGGTCTCCAGACCAGGTCAGCAGGTCCAGTCAGGAACCTCTGGACGAACCGGAGCCTGAAGGCAGCCCCTCTGCTCGCCAGGTGAACCAGGCCATGTCCCCCTTCCTCCTTTGGCAGGAACAGGACGCTCTGAGGGACCCAGTGCATGCGGTCCCAGAAGAAGTCCACCATGAGAGCCTGCACCCTGGACAGCAGGTTTACGGGCGGGTCGGTGCATGCCAGCCGGTGAGCCAGCATGGAGGAAACAAGGTTATTTAAAATGAGGATACGCCCCTTAAAAGAAAGTTTGGGAAGGATCCACTTCCACTTCTTTAACCGGCCTTCCACTTTCTCTATAAGCCCGTCCCAGTTTCTAAAACGTGTCATCACCAAGATAAATACCCAGGTACTTTAACCCTGCCCTTTTCCACCCAAGGCCCCCAGGTAACAACAAGCTGTCAATACTGCCCCCTCCTACTGCCAAGGCCTCACTTTTCCCCCAGTTGACTCGAGCAGATGAGATTTTGCAAAAATTGCTCACAGTTTCAGTTAAAACATTGATGTCATCTTGTTTTTTAACAAAAACCATTATGTCATCCGCATACGCAGACAATTTAAAAACATCCCTACGGCCAGGAAAAGAGAAACCCTGTAACTTTGACCCTGTGTAAAAAGGGCTCTATGGCCAGGGAGTAGAGCATCCCGGACAAAGAGCAGCCCTGTCGGACCCCTCTCTGAGCTTCAAAAGGAGCACACAAACTACCGTTTATCTTCAGTACACTCTCAATGTCCCTGTACAAGACCTGGATCTTGGCTATGAGACCAGAGCTGAACCCAAAAGCTTCCAGCGTCTGCCACAAGTACTGGTGCTCAACTCGGTCAAAAGCCTTTTCTTGGTCTAGAGAAATCAGACCAAGCTCACAGCCCAATGACCCGGAGAGGTCCAAAACATCTGGAATTAGAGTCACGTTGTCAGTTATCAACCTGCTGGGTACACAGTATGTCTGGTCTACGTGAATGACATGCTCCATCACTTTTCTCAGCCTCGTCGCTAACACTTTGGAAAGCAGCTTGTAGTCGGTACAGAGTAGAGACACAGGACGCCAGTTCTTAATCTCCTGCAGGTCTCCTTTCTTAGGGAGGAGAGTGAGCACAGCTCTCCTGCAACTCAGAGGCAACTCAGAGGCAACCTCCCGTTACTAAGGCTGTCTCTGAGCACACTCAGCAGGTCGTCACCTATAACCGGCCAGAGAGCCTTATAGAAGTCTGCAGGCAGGCCGTCTATGCCAGGAGCCTTCCCACTCTGCATGCTCTGCAGGGCCTCTTGCAGCTCCTGGGCAGAGAGCTCCGCCTCCAGCTCAGCATGGTCCTCCTCAGGGACGTTAGGAAGGCCCTCATAGAACGACTGCGCCACCTCTGGCTCGGCCTGGAACTCTGTTTTGTAGAGCTCTTTGTAGAACTCCACAGCACACTGACGAATGTCGGCGGACTCCTGAAGCAGCTGCCCAGCATTGGATCGCAGGGAGTGCATCAGCCTCCTCTGACCATTTTTTCGCTCGAGACCAAAGAACAAGTGAGAGGGAGCATCCATTTTCACGATGTTCTGAAACCGGGATCTGACCAGAGCACCCTGAGCAGAAAACCCCAGCAGGTCAGACAGAGCTGAGCTTTTACTTTTGAAAACTTCAACATGTTCTCGCTCTCCTGTGGAGTCTGCCAATCGCTGCAGCCCCACCACTTCTCTCTCCAGAGCTCTCAGAGATCTAGCCATGTCCTTTGTGACATTGAAAGTGTACTGCAAGCAAAGCTGCTTGATCTTCACTTTACCTACATCCCACCACTGCTGAAGAGAAATGTACTCACTCTTAGATAAACGGTAGTTTTCCCAAAAGAATTAAAAAACATTTTTAAAATGGTTGTCGGCCAACAGAGAAGCATTAAAGTGCCAATACGCACTATTACACTGAACATGATTAATAAAAAGTGAGACTTGTACGAGGGAATGGTCAGAGATTCCCACTGGACTTATGGAGCAGCTTCTGCTCACATTAATGTGATGATTAAAAACATAGACACGGTCCAGCCTAGCTAGAGACAACAGGTTATCCCTGGAGTGCACCCACGTGTACTGCCGCTGGCCCGGGTGGAAGTGCCTCCAAACATCACACAGCTCAAAGCTTTCAGTCAGTCTCATTAAAGCACACTTGGAGGCAGCATGCGGCTCCTGGTGGTTCCTATCCAGCACAGGGTTCTCTGTGCAGTTAAAGTCACCCCCCAGGAACAGATACTCCTCACTATCACAGGTGCTAAGTGTACGTTTCAGTTTCTCAAAAAACAAAAGCCTCTCTGCGCCCACACTGGGAGCGTAAATATTTATAAAACATATTTTTACTTTTTCAAATTCAGCATTTATTTTGAGCAAGTGTCCTGGGATGACCTCATCGACCGTACAGGAGAAGGGTGTAAAGCCCCTCGCAAAGAGAATGGCAACCCCTCCACTATTGCTGCGCTTATGGCTGAAAAAGCCCTCCCCCCCCCCATTCCCTCCTCCAGTCACTCTCATTCTCAGCAGTGCTGTGAGTCTCCTGGAGAAACGTCACATTTAAATTCTTGTTTCCTAATAAAGTAAATAAAGATGCTCTCTTAGCATCCCCTCGAGCACCGTTAATGTTTAAAGAGCCCAGCTTTATGTCACTCATTATGAAATTATAGTTGCATCCTAACAAAATCAAAAACCTGGCTGAAGAAAAATAAAATAGAAAAAATAAAAACAAGATGTACTTATTCATTACTATTTTTCTTTGCATTTTCCTTTCTAATATTCTGAAGTATCTTCTTTAACCGAGCCTTCTCTGGGCCGCTGAAGAAAGGTTCCCCTAAGGCTTCTGTGCGCCGCATGAGAACCCTGGCAGTATTATGAAAGATCTGCACATCAGCAAAGAAGTCATCTAACTTCACCCCCCTCCACCCCTTAGTGTTCGCCAGAAATGACCTGATCCTCTGGAAAGAGTACTCCTCTCCCTTTGCTACCTCAACGATGTCAAAGAAG
This sequence comes from Gobionotothen gibberifrons, assembly GCA_943591055.1. Taxonomy (NCBI): domain Eukaryota; kingdom Metazoa; phylum Chordata; class Actinopteri; order Perciformes; family Nototheniidae; genus Gobionotothen; species Gobionotothen gibberifrons. The sequence continues at coordinate 74,277 of CALSBZ010037821.1, read as the reverse complement.
GACTCACTGTCACTTTCCTCTGAGTCCTCTGAGACTCCCTCTGGCTGAGAGGAGGAACACAGCGACTCCTTCTTTGACACCTTCCCTTTTTGTGCCACACTGCCTTTGCTCACTTGTTCGTTTTTCCTTTTAACAGGTAACCTTAATAAATCCTCATCCATTACCACATCCTCCAGAACAGACTCAGCCACTCTGGCTGCAGTGTGCTCACTATCCGCTTCCTGCGTGACCGTATGTGTGATACTGTGTGTACCGGCTGCCCGCGTGCGTGAAACCGCTGGCTCCCCCACGGACTGACCGTCCTGCGGCTCCACCACCGGCGTTTCCGCCGCGGGCGCGGGCCCGGCCGTGGACAAAGCAACCGGCAGCGGCTCCGCCGCGGGCGCGGACCCCAGCAAAGGGACCGGGACCCCCAGCGGCTCCACCACGGGCGCGGACCCCAGCACCGGCGGCCCGGCCACGGACAAGACAACTGGCGGCGGCCCCCCCTCGGGCGCGGACCCCAGCACCGGCGGCCCGGCCGCGGACAAGGCAACCGGTGGTGGCCCCGCCGCGGGCGCGGACCCCAGCACCGGCGGCCCGGCCGCGGACAAGGCAACCGGCGGCGTCTCCGCCGCGGGCACGGACCCCACCACCGGCGGCCCGGCCGTGGACAAGGCTACCGATAGCGGCTCCGCCGCGGGCACGGACTCCGTTGGGCCGGCTGCGAGCGCGGACACCACGGACGCGTCACCCGCCCTCTCCGGGCACGCGCGGATCTGGTGTCCTGCCGCTCCACAACCAAAACATTTCAAACTATCAGACGTAACAGACAGTATACGAAAAATCATCAATTTTATACTTGAGAGCCAGATTCAGTTCCCCTTCATCCTTCTTCAAGACCATAAGCACCTGTCTCCTAAAAGACATGACGTGCTTGAGGTGCGGGGATTTACAGCCCAGGGGGATCAACTTAATGAGAGACGCAAGCTGCCCGTGTCGAGCCAGCTCTCTCTCCAACAACTCGTTTTTCAGAAACGGGGGTACATTAGAGATGATGACTTTTTTAGCTGGAGTGACAAGCGGTAGCACGGGTAACAGCATCCCTTTAATCACTAGTCCGCTCACCACCAGCTGGTTAGCTTTCTCCGTGCAGTCTAAACAAATAACCACTGCACTGTTCATGCGGGAGGCAGATTTAACTCTGCCATATCCCACCACAGCCCCCACAGCCAGACTACACTCCTCCACCGACACACCGACAGGTGGAGAGAGCCTGATGGCGTGTTGGCGAGTCAGCTTCTCTAACCCAGCGCAGCTGCCACGGAGCGCCATGCCTGGCGGCGTGACTGCAGCTGCAGCCGCTACACAACCAATTAGACAAACAATTCACCAGTGCGACCAAACAACACCACCAAAAAACACCAAAGTCGGTGAAGTGATGCACCAATACCTCAACTATCACCCAGAGAAAAGTGAATTATTAACAATGGTTTGAAAAGTTGTAAACTTTAAACGATCGCTCTCCGCTATACTCACCGGTCCACTCACAATCAGAGAGAGAGAGAGAGAGAGAGAGAGAGAGAGAGAGAGAGAGAGAGAGAGAGAGAATGCCAGCAGGGAGCATGGGGCACCAGGTGCAGGTACCGTGTTGTTAGCATTGGTTAGCTAGCTGCACTAACGGACATTCTTAGAACATTTTCCAGGCAACATAAAACTTACATCTCAGGAATATTATATCTTGCTTTAAATGGTCTGCTTTCTTTCACCTCGATCAGGGCTGAGTGGATCTTTTCAGGTGAAATATTTTTAAATCACAGTTTTTGTCTGCTACCAGAAGACTTCATGTACAATTCTAGGACATTTGACCTCCTGACTGCATATACCCACTTCATATATCAGAAAAACCAACAAACTGAGCATCAGAACCTCGGTTTGACCTTTCAGCAGAGCCAAGCGCTCGTGTGTTTAATCCCTGTATGAAGTGCCGTGGGGGGGTGAAGGATATGGGGATCCTGAAGTGTTGTGAAGTGTGGAAGCTGCGTGAAGGGGGCAGAGACCTTCATTATTATGGAGCAGAGCGGAGTGTGGGATATGGAAATGATGTGGGATTCACATGAATTACAGTAAAGAGTATGTGACTCCATATATCTGGTTTGTTAATAACGCATAATCATTGCCTTTTTCATCATAATTCAATCATTTTCAAATGAATACTTTGGAATGGGCTCGGGGCCACATACAGGATAGGAAGTAATGAGAAATAGACAGTGAGAGGATGATATTGTCGGCCTCACCATAGCCTAAGCATTGCCGAAAGCAACAGCACCAGAACTAATACATACATGTTTGGGACTTCATTAAAAGGAGAAAAATCAATACAAACTCGAGTGCTGTGTCTCTATTCGGACACTCTCCTTAGTACACCACCATGTTGTACAATGGGAATTTCAACCGTGTAGTGTTGTGTCAACTCGCACACAGCTACTCTGCCCTACAAGGAAGTGACAATAGCCATTAGGCGCTTTCACACCGGAGTACTTTTCCCAGGAATAGTTCCGATAGTTCCTTGGATTTTGCGTTCACACCAAAAAGAACTGGAACTAGAACTTTTTTTTGCGAACCTTTTCACCCCTTTTTAGTCCCTGCTAGAGAGCAGCGGAGAGAGACTAACTTATGGCAACACAAAAGAAAACATGGGAGCGGTGGAGATGCGGAGGTGTCGGTGTTCTGGCGATTTACTCGGAAGGCTTCCCCAACTCCGGGGACTTCCGGCCGGGGACTTCGGGTGGCAGTATACGCCGTGAAGTTGTTTGCGGCCTGCCAGTAAACCCAAAGCAGAAGAAGAAGAAGTGACGTCAGCGGCTCCCTCAGGGACTTATTCCGGTATGAACGCGATTTACTAGATAGTTCCAGGAATTAAAAGTTCCGGGAACTATTCCTGGGAAAAGTACTTGGTGTGAAAGCGCCTAATGTTCGCTAGTTGGCTAGCAACGGTATTGTTAGTAGTTGTAAATCATTACAGACTGCTCTATAAAGACCATTAAATAAATGGTTGCTTCTTTTTCGTTCCAGTATAGCCGCACAAAGCTTCTATGCCGTAGTCTGAAGAAGTCGCAGCCGATGTTAGCTAACTAGCTAGCTATAAAAACGGCATCTTTCACGGATGCATAATTACAGACTGCTCAATTAACCCAATATAATATTACGGGTTTTCTTTTAGTATGGAGTAACAAAAAAAAGATTCCCATGTATAACTTTCATCTGTTCACCAGAGCACCAGAGCACTGGCTTAATTTTGTTTCATGCTTTTTTAATTGGAATGTCACAACCAGGAATTACAGTATCAAGTAAAAGCTGCTTCTGAATGAAACACAATCTGCATTTATCGGGAGGGGAGATAAACACTGATGACATTTCCCCTTTCAGTGATATAATACTGAGTGAACAGGGCGGGTACAGAGAGGAACAAGATGGAAAGTCAAATATTGTTCTCTTTTCAGCTAGAAAGTGTGAGGAATGGGCAGCGAAATCATGTTTGACAGACAGGGCTTTTGTGTTAGATGACAACCAAGCAGTTTGTGAACATCAATATCTGAAAGAACAGGTTCAGTGTAAAGAGGTCGGCAAGATAAGAAAATGTTCAGAGCAGAAAGAGATGAAAGATGATTTTATTGTACATCAATCCTCAAGTTGACCTACTGTTTGTTCTTATGGGTGCCTTTTATCTCTTCTTGTAATATTGTATTTTATTATAATGTTATGTTCATTGTGAAGCACTTTGACAAACCCTCTGTTTTTAAAATGTGCTATATAAATAAAGTGGATTGGATTGGATTGTTCGTAAGTGATTCTGTACATCTGATTAAACAATACAAATATGGTTGAGGCCATTTTCTGCAATGACTGATTTTAAGCTTCTTACATGATTGGAGTCTGTTTCAACATTTAAAATATATACAAAAATGTGTTTGAATGTGCATCTTGTTATCTGTAGCATTGGTCAAGTATTTTCTAGCCAAACAAAAACGTAACTCCCACAGGCTATATATTTGATATTTGCTGCAACCAGGTCCTTCGGAGGCCACACTTATTGCTCTTGGAGGATCACAGTTGAAATATATGTTGGGAGTAGTCGCAGTAGCCTTTTATTTTATGTGCTCAAATCTGGATAATCATTACGAGAACAACACAGTGATTTATCGGGAATATAGAATTGTATGCCTTTGATTGTCCAAACAGGAAGATGACATTAGCCAAGTTCATCTTTGGCCATTTTCTTTTTTTCAAAGCCCTCTGTATTGACATCCAGCATATTGACAACAATGGCGAAGAATGAAATGGCTTAATTAACTTATTTGACTTTTTAACTCAGTGATAATATCTTAACACACTCTCCTAAACAGACTCTTGGGAGGTGAATGTGGAAATATTAATCACATAATGTGTCCAAGTTCACATATATTATATTTAGCACATTTGTCCATGTTTTAGTGTGGAATATGGATGAAATGAGGGTCTGCTGATGGTTTGAGTCTGATTGAAATGTCACATTTTTAACGCACACACAGGCAGGTCAACATTCACACATACTGTATAAGATGACATGAACCCTGATCCTACACAAGCATCCTCCCTGCGTGTGAGGAGGGGAGCTGATCTCTGGTCTGTGATTTGTGAGGCTGTTTTCAATGCAGCAGGAACAGATTAAACTATAACTCAGCCCTTCAGGGAGCAGCAGCACAGATATGCATGAGGCATGGTGGCTGCAAATGCACACATCACACAGCTACAAGAAAAAACACACGCAAGGGCTGCATCAGATTCACACTTGTGGTCAAGAAACTGCAGCAAGACTGAGGCAATTCAGACTTTTGGTTCTTACAGTGTTCCCTTTCTGCCTTCACTTATTTACTGTACCCTTCCCCCTCCTGCCTTTCTTTCGTTCAACAAATGCTTAAACTAAATCACAGCAGCAAAAATGAAGCACCTAGGCAAGGGTGACATTAATAACTCAGTGGTTAATATGTAAACAAATCATAGATGAACAAGATGCAAACCCACATGTTGGAGCAGATTTATACTCAATCAGTACTCAGAGTAATTCAAAGCATCCTTTCTTCATTCAGTCTTGCATTTATTTTTATTTAGCCTTCTCTTTTCAATTAACGGTCTTCAACCCCTTCATCTCCTGATATCACTAACATGATACACTGCTAGAAAAGTGCAGCATGTGTTGCAATTTAAAAACACAACGAATATCAAACAACATCTGAAATGGTCCCAAAAATGAGGGCTGCCGACAGACGATGATGATTCTCCCATGAGGGGGGAAGTCTTGGAGTTTGCTCCGCTTTCCTTAATTGAATCTATTCTATTTTTATAGTGGTGTCATTGTACATTGAGGGACACAGAATAACATAACAGGCTTTAAACCTACAGTCTTGACTCAAAATTACCTAAACTAACAGTTGTACCCTTCCTTTCTCTTTGTGTATCTTATTCCTACCAAATGTGTTGTGTTTCTGTCTGTTTGTGGGTTTCTACGAGTAATAAGCCTCTTTGTGCTTATCTATAAGGAATTTCTCTTTTGGCTCTCGACTCCTGAATCAGAAGGGGTATAAACAGTTTTTTACTGGATATCATATTTAAAGACAAATCCTACATGTTTGACAATGTCTTCTTTTTTAATAGGCCAAATGTTTCTTTTTTTATGACCAAGTGTTTGCAAAACTAATGAATGTCGGTTCATTCGAGTTCCATTTACCTCATTTGCACTTTGTGATATGTTAAGAAATGTTAAGATTGGACAATTGTTGAGCGGCGGCTAAAAGCATGTTATCACATCACAAGGCCTGAGTATGCTTCAAGCTAAGTGCTCTTCAGATAATCAAAGAGCATCTCAAAGCCTCTCAAAGAGTCTTTTTTGCACTTGTGTTTCTTTTATTTCCTGTGTTGGGGGAAAACCAAACCCTGATTCACTCTTGTTTTCGTACGCCATTATGTTGCTTTATGTTGGATTTATGCTTAAAATGTGGCACCTCGTTGCTATGTTACAACAGAGGTTTATGCCCAGAAAGGAATTTCCAGGCAGAGGTGATGGATGTTTCACGCTGATTGACAACGGCTTAAAGTTGCTCTGATTGGATAATGGTTTTGTGCCTCTGCAGCATCCATTGGACTGAACTGCTAAACTGCAAACACACTTATTGAAGTGATTGTTTTTTTTACCTTTGGATTGTCATATGTGGTTTTGCAGTTTGAAGTGTTGATTCCCTTAAAGGTAAAAAGGTTTAAAAGGTATTTCTGGGTTTAGACTGTATTTTGATATTTTGACTTTGTGATTACATTATTATACATTTGCTTGAATACAGCAATATGAGTTTGATGAAAATGAATTGTGTCACGATCTGTCTGTGTTGTGTTTTGTCTTGTTTAGATCTGTCTGTGGTTCCCTGTCGTTAGTTTCCCTGGTGTGTCTTATTACC
>CALSBZ010037821.1:0-14068 GCA_943591055.1 Gobionotothen gibberifrons | reverse complement strand
GAAAAAGTGGGAGCGGATATAGGAGGACCAGCGGAAGTCATCAACAACGGAGCCAGTAGACGGGAGGAGCTAGGCTACTGTATTTAAGGGCGAAATGTGTTTTGTTGTGCCTCTTCTTCTTGACCTAAACCTGAGGACAAAAGCTGTATTCCTCCTTTCAACTCCCGCCTGCTTGTAACATCACCGCGCCTGATTTTTTATTAAAGTACCCACATTTTGAAACTTTAGTCGAGACTCACTGATCTCCTTATTTTAAAACTTTCTCTTCTGGACTCGATAATAACGGACATATCAACAAGTTACAACGCAAATTAATCACCTGGCTGAACGGCTCCATAATGTACTCACTCGGTTGGATAGTGTGCCCGCCGCTCCTTCCGACGTGGCTGCCCCAGCTCCGGAGCCTACAGCTGTTTTTTCCATGCCAGCTTCCATGATTCGTCTTGCTCCTCCTGCGAAGTTTTCGGGCGAGTCTGGTAACTGCAGTCCTTTTCTAACGCAGTGTGACCTACATTTTACCTGCCAGCCTGCTGCTTTCCCCGGTGATCTAGCCAAGGTGGCGTTTATTGTGTCCCACCTCTCGGGAAGAGCGGAAGCCTGGGCTACGGCGGAGTGGGCACGGAAGTCTCCGGTGTGTAATTCTCTCCAACTATTCACTGAGACTATAAAAAAAATCTTTGACCGAACCACACCGGGGAGAGAAGCTGCCAGAGCTCTGACACAGATCTCCCAGCAGAATCAGAGTGTGTCTGACTACGCCATTGACTTTCGTACTTTGGCCACGGACAGTGGTTGGAATGAAGACGCACTTTATGATATGTTTTTCAGCGGACTCAGTGACTGTGTGCGGGATCTTCTTGTTCCCCTTGATCTCCCGCCGGATTTGGATAGTATGATCGCCTTGGCTATACGCACAGACACTCGGCTGCAAGAGCGACGGAGGGAGAAAGCCAGGAAAGCGTCACCTCCTGCACGATCTCCACTACGACCCGGATTTCGGACCCACAATCCCTCCGCTACCGTGAAACCTGCTTCGGGGAATACTGAAGAGGAACCCATGCAGCTCGGAAGGGCCAGGCTGTCTCCCGAGGAAAAGCAGCGGCGTCTCCGGGAGCGTTTATGCTTCTACTGTGGGAAGCAGGGACATTTCCTGGGAGCCTGCCCGTTAAAAGACGGGGCTCACCAGTAAGACGGAGGGTGCTGGTGAGCCGATTGACAACCCCAGATTTCCCTTCACGATCCATGACCCAGGTTGAGGTTAGTAATAATGAACACAGCATAGCTTTGAAAGTACTGGTAGATTCAGGGGCTGATGCTAATCTTATGGACTGGGGGTTAGCTAAACGTTTGAAAATTGCCTCCGTGCCATTGACTCAGACACTTGAAGCTAGCGCTCTGGACGGTACTCTAATGTGCAAAGTGACTCATAAAACCATGCCTCTTAAAATAACCATTGACCATGAACACACGGAGCATATAACTTTTCATTTGTTTAATTCTGCACAGCATGCAGTAATTCTGGGCTATCCCTGGTTGTGCAAACATAACCCTCACATTGATTGGCGGACTGGGAACGTTTTGGGGTGGGGAAGCGAATGCTCTCATTCGTGTTTCAGGGGCAAGACTGCTGAAATTGTCAGAGAGCCCATTATTGACACTGACAGGGCAGATAAAAGTCAAGACTCAGACTTCCCTGACCTTTCGAACGTACCCAGCTGCTACCGAGATCTCAAGGAGGTGTTCAATAAAACTAAAGCGACATCCCTTCCTCCTCATCGCACCTATGACTGCGCCATCGATCTCCTGCCTGGGTCCCCCTTGCCTAAGGGAAGACTGTACTCTCTCTCAGCTCCAGAGAGAGAGTCTATGAGGGAGTACATAGACGGCTCTCTCAAAACGGGTCTCATCCGTCCCTCATCATCTCCCGCCGGAGCTGGTTTTTTCTTTGTTGAAAAGAAAGATGGATCCCTGAGACCCTGCATCGACTACAGCCCCCTAAACGACATAACCGTCAAGAACAGGTACCCCCTCCCACTTATGACCTCAGCGTTTGAACTGTTGAAAGGGGCTAGAGTTTTTTCAAAACTGGACCTACGTAACGCTTACCACTTGGTGAGGATACGGGAGGGGGACGAGTGGAAGACTGGTTTTAACACTCCAAGCGGACATTATGAGTATCTGGTAATGCCTTTTGGTCTAACTAATGCACCTACCGTTTTTCAGGCTCTCATAAATGATGTGTTGAGGGAGTTTTTGAATATTTTTGTTTTTGTCTATCTTGATGATATCCTGATTTTTTCCCGTGATGAAGATTCACACGTTTCACATGTTCGCCAAGTGTTAAAGAAGTTGTTGGACAATCAACTTTATGTTAAGGCTGAAAAATGTGAGTTCCACGTCAGTTCCACTTCATTTCTGGGTTTCATCCTGGGTCCTGACCAGATAATGATGGACCCTGCGAAAGTGAGCGCTGTGGCTGATTGGCCCACACCCTCTTCCAGGAAAAAAGTCCAACAGTTCCTTGGTTTTGCTAATTTCTACAGAAAGTTTGTTAGGAATTTTAGCTCTATTGCCGCTCCTATGCATGCACTCACATCTCCTTCTGTTCAGTTTGTGTGGACCCCACAGGCAGACCAAGCTTTCCAGAAGTTAAAAAAAGTTTTCGCAACAGCTCCAATACTTATCATCCCGGATTCTCAACGACAGTTCACGGTGGAGGTGGATGCCTCCAACGAGGGCATCGGGGCGGTCCTCTCACAGAGGGCAGAGAAAGACAGTAAGCTCCATCCATGTGCTTACCTTTCTCGTAAGTTGTCTGCTGCTGAAAAAACTACGATGTAGGCAACAGAGAGCTATTAGCCGTGAAGGTAGCACTGGATGAGTGGAGGCACTGGCTAGAAGGGGCAAAACAGCCATTTATTGTGTGGACAGACCACAAAAACTTGGAATACATACGCAAGGCTAAGAGGTTAAACTACAGACAGGCACAATGGACCTTATTTTTCAATAGGTTTAACTTCACTCTCTCTTACCGTCCTGGCTCACAGAATGCCAAACCAGACGCGTTATCCAGGCTTTTTGACCCAAAGGCTCTTTCCAAGGAGACCGAATCCATCTTACCGCCCACTCAGGTGATAGGAGGGGTGACATGGCCAATTGAGGCTAAGGTTAATCGAGCGTTAGAGGGAAAAACTGTACCCAGTGGTGGCCCCCCTAACCGCCTCTTTGTTCCCCCATCTGTCCGCTCTGATGTGATTCACTGGGCTCACACATCTGTGTTAACATGTCATCCAGGTATCAGACGAACTATGTACATGATAAAACAAAGGTTTTGGTGGCCTAAAATGGAGAAGGAGGTTACTGAGTATGTGGCAGCCTGCACTACCTGTGCGCCTATGGGTCTACTGCAACCTTTGTCCATTCCAAGCCGCCCATGGTCTGATATCTCGCTGGATTTTGTCACTGGACTACCACCCTCTGCAGGTAACACCACCATCTGCACTGTTGTTGACAGATTCACCAAAATGACTCACTTTATCCCCATGCCCAAATCTCCCTCTGCTAAAGAGACAGCAGAAGCGCTCTTGTATCATGTTTTCAGGCTGCACGGATTCCCTCGAGATGTGGTGTCAGACCGTGGGCCGCAGTTCGTTTCCCAGTTTTGGAAGGAGTTCTGCAGACTGATAGGAGCCACTCCCAGCCTCACATCTGGTTACCATCCACAGGCTAATGGTCAATCAGAGAGGGTCAACCAGGAACTGGAGACGTGTTTACGGTGTCTGGTGTCCCAGAATCCCACAACTTGGAGCAAGCAGCTGATATGGGTGGAGTATGCCCACAACACCCAACCTACATCTGCCACGGGTCTCTCCCCTTTTCACTGCGCCTATGGTTACCAACCTCCTCTGTTTCCAGAAGTAGAGAAGGAAGTGACTGTACCGTCAGCGCATGCCCTGGTGAGGCGGTGTCGCAGAGTCTGGGCAGGAGCTCGCCAGGTTCTCCTGAGGAGTGCTGCTCGCATGAAAAAGACAGCAGATCGACATCGTCGTCCGGCACCTGCCTACAAACCCGGGCAGAAGGTTTGGCTATCGACAAGAGATCTGCCCCTATGTGTGGCCTCCAGGAAGCTGGCTCCGAGGTTTGTGGGTCCGTTTCCCATAACCAAAGTTATTAACCCGGTGGCTGTTCGCCTGCGCCTGCCCAGGTCCCTAAGAGTCCATCCTACCTTCCATGTTGCCAAAATCAAACCGGTTCAGGAGAGTTGTTTGGTTCCTCCATCCAAGCCCCCTCCTCCACCCCGGATGTTAGACGGCGGTCTGATATATGACGTCAAGAAACTGCTAGCAGTCAGGAAGAGAGGACGCGGCCGACAGTTCCTGGTAGACTGGAAAGGATACGGTCCAGAACATCGGTCGTGGGTACCAGCAAGTTTTGTTGTGGATCAGAAACTGATAAAGGACTTTTTCAGACTCAATCCACAGGACTCTGGGCCGTCCGGAGTCGGCCGTAGAGGGGGGGGTACTGTTGTGTCTCGTCAGATCTGTTAGTATTATTTCTCTGTGAGTCTATATGAGGAGCTCTTTTCCAAAACGCTATAAAAGCCAAATTGAAAATTGAGTTTGTTGTGCCATTTTTGCTGTGTACTGAACCTATTCACTGCTCTATCAACGTTTCATGCCAAATCGCTATATATCCTATATATATATATATATATATATATATAAATTTAATATTAACAAAATGTGTGGGTCTAGGTAAGAAATGTCATTTTCCTGACAACTATTAACATGGATATATAGCGTTTTGGAAAAGAGCTCCTCATATTGTCAAGTCTGTGTCTGCCATTTCCTGTTTTACTTTGTCATTTCCCTTCTCATTTCAGGTAGTTCGACTCCTACCTTGTCAGCTTGTCCACTGACCTGATTACCTGCCCCGCCCTTATTGTTTGCACCTGTGGAGTCTCTTGCTTTTGTATATATTCTGTGTGTTCCCTGTGCCAAGTGCCAGATCGTTTTGAAACCTTGTGAAAGGACTACCTTGTTTATCACTACAGTAAAAACCCTTTTTTGGAAACATCTCGTGTCTGGAGTCGTGCATTTGGGTCCTATCCGTTTTTGTGTGTTTCAGTCGTAACAATGATGACAGGAGGCACAGCAGCCCTCTGTCTGATGGACAGATGTGTTCATGACGACTTATGTATTTACTTTGATTAATTGACAGTGCGGTATAATGAGACAATAACAGGCAACAGATGCGGACACACACACAAATATATTTATATAAATATATACAATTTAAAGTATGAGAGCACTCTCATAATAACGTAACAGAATCAGAGACTGGATATATCCCCCCCCCTCTCTCTGGTCGCTGAAATGGGGAATTTAAATTACGGGCCAAAAGTTGTATTTACAAGTATTAAAAGTAAGCAGGACACCAAACCAACTGAGACCCGTCTGTCCGCCGCATCTCACTGTGCAACACGCACCTACAGCTCCTAAAGCATAATATATATCAGGCTACAGCCGTTGTGTATTTTATTATGTGAAGCACTAAACGGTCTTCGAAAAATATCGACTCTTTGTTTGTAGATATCTACTAAACTACAGCAAATAAAGAGAGTAGGCCTGTCATACTGAGTGATATATATTATACACACTGCTCTGCTTTCTGTACGGACCTCACAGCTGTTCTCACTGTAAACATCACGTTGCGATGAAAGCAGTTTCTAAGATAATATCCAGGGGATGCATGCAGAGCTGTCATTGGCTGAGATCAGTCCGGCCGTGCGTCACGCCTCCACCATTCCCGGAAATGCATCCGCGGAGGAACCATCAGTGTATCCTCGGTTAGAGCTCCTCCAGAGAGCCTCCTCGACGCTCGATCCTCGGTCCTCGATGTGCATTTAGAGAAATTAGATGTCCTTCAAAATGGCGCACTGAAATTCATTTCCGGGTCACTACCGGAGGACCGAGAAGTCGAGGAGTCGAGGAGGGAAAATGTAAGAATTGAGGAGCCTCTTAACTGATGGCATCCATCTCAAGTGAAACCGTTGTTGGTGTGCTTATTGCCAGCAGCCAGGGTAAGGGGGTGAAAAGTTAGGACGATTCTAAGGGCCCGTGACTGACAAATGTTTAAGTAACCTTTCATCAATCATCAATAATTAATATTAATAGAACATTATATTGATAATGTACTCACTAAACTTACGATTCATTTCACTTTTTTTCTTCCAAAAGTTAATTATCCAAAGCCTCTGTACACCCCCCTCTATTTACATGTAATGGTTTGGTCCTGCCTCCAAACGCTGTGCGGCACCGCACTTTCTAGCAGCAGAGAGTGGCTGCTTCTCAGGTCGATTAAATGGAATCCTTGCGTCCCTCACTTGCGTCGTTTCCCTGCGTTTAGTCCCTCCCACCAGGGAAGCATGGAGAGACGCAAGGTAACCACGAGAAGTAGGGAAATTAGTTTTAAGAGCAATGGGACGTCCTTTCCTCCGGAGCGTCACGTGAAGCGACGTCCGTTTGTGATGACTCCGAACAGCTGTTCGTCTGACAGCAGCCAGCTCTGTCCCCGTTATTTTCACAAACACCCCCGCCACTGTTAGTACACATTTACTGACATAAACATGTGTATCATCTGTTGTAGACCCAAATACATTAAATAAAATAAGAACTCATTCTCAAAAAAGAATGCCATTCTTAAAATGTATAAACGAACAATAATTTGATTAATATTGATTAGAGTGCACAATAGAAATTAAAAATAATTTAAAGAAGAAAAAGAGATATATTATCTATCAAAACCCAGTTAGATGTGTGGATATGTAGCACATTAACATTTTAAATAGCACTTAATGACTGACTGAATGGAAATGACAATAAATGAAAATGTTTACAATAAATGAATAAAAAGATTTTTGACCACTTTGTTGTTCAGATATATCACATATTTGTAACTAAATGATACATTAATTGAAACAAAACACAGTATAGACTGAGGAGTGACTCTCGTGAGTTTCATGTGTTTTCTTCACTCTGCTGGGAAACTGCTCTCATGTCAAGAAGCATCAGATCAGTGCATGCACTGCACCGTCCAATCAGTGAGCGATACACAGTAAGGCGGCGGGGCGAGTATCTGAGGATTTCCCCGGAGGATGGTCTGGTGGTTCCTCCATTATCGCTCCTCCATTATCGCTCCTCGCTCCTCGATCGTCGGTCCTCCGGCAGAAATAAGCGCCATGGGAAGGTACTCAAGATGGCGCAGACAAATCAACTTCCGGTGATACCGAGGACCGAGGAAATGAAAATAACCGACCTGAGAAGCAGCCAGTGAAAGCATGTGAGGAGGGATGCTAGTACTTACGTGTGTACGATGTCTCAACGACTAACAAAGTCAGACTTTCAAAAAAGAAAAGAAAGGAGAGAAAGACAAGAGAGAGGGATTTAAGGGGCGACAGTATGTCACCCAGTTTTTCAAGAGAAAAGGTGAGTGGTGGAAATTAGTCTGTTAGCTAAGCGTAGTCCATTTAAAATAATTATTGTAATGTTTTGCTGACATTAAGTGCTGTCAATATCTTCACAGAAAATGCTGAGGTTTTTCATTTCACTCCTCTTTTAGCTGACATTTAATAAATGCAGGTACATTTTTAGCAGCTATTCATACTAAATCAGTTGTCCCTCCCCCTGGTGCCAGGACCAACAGATCCATCTTTAGGCTCAGCAGCCCTGTCCCCCCATAAGGCTTTGCAGTCTTGCCATGCTGTCCATTGAAAGCCAGTTGGCTAGAAAGCTGGACTTCAAGGACTTGATCAGTGACTTTGCCTGTAAGAAGGCTAGGCGCTGGGCTCTTGGTGAGTAAGGCTGAGCAAGGACTCGTAATGACTGTTAAAGGGCAAGGCTATGGTAACGAAATTGGATCACTACACACAAGATGCATGATGAGAAAAAGACAGAGAACAGGTAATAGGCTCTGATTTAGCACCACCATCAGGCCTTTTCATTTCCATTTCCGTTTTGTTGTATATTTACACTTTAATACCTGCTTATTTTGTAGTTGGTATGTATATTTAATTAAAACATCTGCTGCTTATGTTGTTTTTTTTGTTATAGCATTTTATAAATGATAATATTGGTGTTAATGTTCACTTTATTTTAATTTAAGATGTCATGCATATTTAAGTTAAGTTAAGATTTATGAATGTTCCATTCAAAAATGTTATTAAAAAGGCATGTACTGTACACCATAAAAGATGACCATTGAGATCTATTGTCAGGAATGTTAGTCTTATATCAAATAGTGAATTCTACTGCAGCAGAATGTTGCAGTAGAATTTGCAGTCTGCACAGTGTTATATTTTCACAGCTCACTGTCAGTAAATACTGTGCGGTTAGTATTGGACTACAAGATAGATGCAAGACTGCACAGGTAGAGTTATTTAAAGCATAAATGAGTCGGTTGGGTTCTGGAGGTGTGGTTACAGCAATTGTGCTTGGTTGGCGTGGCCTGGGCCTGGTGGTGGGGCCCAATGTGATATATTTTCATGGGGCCCAAAATCCCTGGCGGCGCCCCTGCCAGCAGCTGCTAACACCTGTCTGTTCAGTCACTGATGCAGAAAACCAACTGACTGCAAACCAGAGGAAGTAAATGAGATTTAAAGTTGGTTGAAACACAGATATTCTTCATGCATCTCTCTGTACACACACTGTTTTAAATGATACTTTCCTGCAGAAGCAGCAGGAGGGGCAGGTGTGTGTGAGACATTCACAGACTTCAGTACATCCCACCATCCAATTGAACAGCTGTGAGTGTCATTTCACCTTTGTGTGAGTGCTCGTGTTGTACGGTGCCTTTAAAGCTCAACATACTGCAACTCTTTAACTGTGCAATACAGTATTCATATCTTATTTTTTTATAAATACACCACTGCATATATTGTAATATACATTTTATTTTACATATTTTGTATTGTTACACAAATGTTCACATTTTTATCTTAACTTATATTGTTTATATACATATTTGCATTCTTTTTTATTTTAACTTCTTATGAACATTTCATTGCATCTGTCACAAAACCCAATTCTATTCTGATGATGATTGATTCTGATTCTAAAGAAAACTGCAAATAGACACACAAAAAAAAATGAAGACTAATGAAACATTTGTGGGTAATGAAGCAAATAAAAACAACAACCAAATACAAGTTATCGAAGATACAGACAACATACAATTCAGACCACCTTTTTGTGACTAAAAAGGTATATCAAATATATGTTTCTCAGTATTATTTTGAGGATACAATCGCTTTATACCAGCAGTGTAGTATTAAGAAGTTTCCTCTATATTATCTAACCCCTGCTGTAGCTATAGACTTAGGAAGAGGAATAATTACCTCCTCGCCTCAGATCGCCCCAATTAGCGCATTCTACACAAACTGTGAACATCAGGAAGGAAATCCTACATCTTAGTTTTCTCCCCTAAAAGCTTCCCACCAAGTGTCAGCTCTGAAAATGAACGCTGGGACGGAAACTTTGGAGCTTAATGAGCTGAGGAAATGTTGTGTAAGCAAGTGTTGAGAGAGGTTTTCACTTTATGGCTTTAATCCACTTTAATACCCCACTGGTGGATGCAACAGGTGTGGGAGGGACTTTATTCCCATCTTAAAAGTCATACAATAAGGCATATAAAAAGTCTTAGAGGGGAGATTAAAGGGGTGGGAACGGGTTTACAGGTCGGGAGTGGGCTTGTGATGTGAAACCCTCACATTGGTTGGTGCATGTGAAAAGGTTGCCTTTTTTTGTTTTTCTAAACCCTGTTTCCCAACATTAACAGCGTTTCTTTTGTAGGCTTCATTTTTCATTTCCCTCCAGTGTCAGAGATCATTTGCTAAATAATAAATAAAGGTATGACTGACACATGCTTGTTCAAATTCCTTGAATGTGTAAATGTACCTGGCCATCAACTATATTATATAAACATCAGAATACAAAAGAGTAAAATACAGGGTTCGTACGGGTGCTTGAAATCCTTGAAAATGCTTGAAATTTGACGTGGTGTTTTCAAGGTTGGGAAAGTGCTTGCATTTTGGGAATGGTCCTTGAAATTGAGATAAAGTGCTTGAAAATGTAAATGCTTTACTTTTACAATAAATTGCTGTCTGACTGAATAGTTCGCTTTTTAGATTAAAAGAAAATAATTGCTTCGCTTCTACATAAAACAGCCCCGCTCCGGCCTTCCCGCGCTATGCGCGCGACCTGCAAGTGTTTTTTTTTGTGTGAACTGGGCATTCTAATGAGTGTGATATAGATGACAGTATGCCAGGAGGTTGCTGTTTTACCCGAAGAAAAATAGAAGCCATAGCTAAAACGAGGATCAACACAACGAATAGCCTCCTGCAAAGGTTGCCAAAAAGAAATGCAGTTGTTCTCGATGAGAGTCTGCGCTGACGAGCCACATGAAAGGTAAGCCGTATTAGAGCATTTTGGCTTAGGCTAACGTTGCATGTTACGTTTGTTTAAGCTAGTAACGTTAGCGAACTCAATGTGGGATAATTGCTTATGCAGGTGACAATAATGTCAGTATGTGCAACAGTCGCCATCCTGTGGTATTTCATGTCACACAGAATGATTTTAAAAGCAATGTATTTCTACTGGTAGGCTAGTATTTTTCGTGCATAAACTTGCTCTATCGAAATCAGTCGCATTGACCCGAAGACACATTTTGAGTTATATACACTGTTGGAAAGAGGATATTCCTAGCTTTCTAACGGAGGAAACATATTTTTGTTTGTACTGGTCTGGGGGAACCTCGCGAGTACAGTATGTGTGTATGTGTGTGTTTGTGTATTTTTGCGTTTGTGTGTATTGTGTTTGTGTACCGGGGAAACACTCACAAGAAACACCGGCTGTTGTTATGCTTGCTGTGACGTTAAATTACTCCGTTCTCCGCTTGTAATTATGCCTTTACAAGCTTCAAAGTTGTATTTATCATCTGAATTTGCCCAAACAAGTTTAATATTCTTTTGATCGCACAGGGATGAAACGTATAACAACAGAATCTGTGGACTCTCAGCTTTTCATATGATAATGGCCGGCTTGCCCGGAAGCACTATTTAGACACCCCGGGCCAGCATAACGTACTTTCAACTTGCCCGCTCGGGCCACTAAAAATATTGCTTAAAAAAAAAAAATGGTCCTGTGGTATTGGTATTTTGACTAGCAATTTTGTTAAATGGTTTCATTTATTAACGATACAACATAGCGTTTCGTGAGGCCGTTGTCGTTGTTGGGTGAAAAGCAAACAGCTGTTTGCTGCGGAGCTCAGCGCGAGCAGTCTCCCGTGAGCGCGCTCCTTCACTACAGACTGTCGCTATCAATATCTATCTATCTATCTATCTCTCTCTATCTCAATCTATCTCTCAATCTATAAGGAACCGCAGTAGGCACAAGGTGTTGCTACGGCAACACGTCATGTTTATGTTTGCGAAATCAATAGCGCGAAAAGTGGTGGGGTCAATATGACCCGCTGGCGGAAATAGGTATAAATGGCAATTTCTTTGGCAATTTCTTCAATCTGACTTCATGTTGACAATGTTTAACAACAGAGGGTGCTACATAACACACTTTCAGGAAAAGTCACGGACTGTATGTAGATGTATAAGTCAGCTGTCTTGAGTAGTCAAAATGACCTACAAATCATTGTACACATTTGTAAATATTATGTTCCACTTGTTACCATTGTGAGTCTATTTGTATGCTGCTCTGCGTGATTTTGTGGCTACAATTCAGGCTAATACGCTACCAGAGGTGGAATAAGTACTCAGGTCTTGTACTTGAGTAAAAGTAGAAGTACTCTGATCTTGTTCTTGAGTAAAAGTAGAAGTACAAGAGAGTAGGAATACTCTGTTTCAGTAAAAGTCCTGCATTCAAAATGCTCCTCAAGTAAAAGTAGAAAAGTATTCTCATCAAAATATAGTGAAAGTAGCGACAGTAAAAGTAGTCATTGTGCAGATTGGTCCATTTCAGAATAATATTTATGATATGTTTTATAATGATTGATCATGAAAGTGTTCTCAAAGCTGGTAAAGGTGCAGCTAGTTTGAATGACTTGTATACTGCAGGGTAGCTTGTGAATTTACTCCAGGTGGAACTAAAGTCTGATTCAACACTTGATTATATTTCAAATCATTCATCCACATCTGAGAAGTAACTAAAGGTATTAAATACATGTAGTGGAGGAGAAGTACACCATTTACCTCTGACTTGTGTTTACTGCCAACCTAAAAGTACCTCAAAAATAGTAATCAATAATGTATTAAAGTTATTTGGCTGATTGTTTTATATTAGCTCAGCCAGGTTATATGGGATGCCCAGTCTACGTACAGATGGGTCACTCATTTTGAAATATTAAACTTAGTTTTCTTTTCTTTAATTTGTCATCCTCATGTAGAATGCTATCACGAAACACATTTGGTTGTTTATAGCATAAAGAACATCTGATTTAATGTGAGGTAGGGAAATAATCATTTGAGTATAAGTACGTGTATATAAATATGTAATTTACAACAGCTGTAATATGCTTGAAAAGCTTGAAAATGCACCTTGAAAATGCTTGAAAAGTGCTTGAATTTGACTTTGGAAAAGGTGTAAGAACCCTGAAAATATGTAAGGGGAAACTCAAAAAGGACCGGGTAGTACTGTATGTGAAATAATAAATAAATGCATATAAACACTTTTTGCAGGTGCACATTAAAGCTCCGATAGTTATGATTCAAAAATACTATATATATTGTTCTGCATATTAAGTGCTTTTATTTTTCATATTTTAGATTTATTTACATGCATTTACAATACATTTACTTAAGTAACAGTCTGATAGACTTTTACTTGTATCAGAGTATTTCTACATACACTTTAGTATTGCTAGTTTTTCTGAAGTAAAATAGTTTTCACCTGTAGGAATGTAGGTAAACTAGTTATGCAGTTAATTAGTTATCATTTGTGTGCTTTTGGTATAGACGGGTGCCCATGAGATGCCAGAAGTAAGAGCTCCTCTATTAATGGTACTGTATCTTCATTATTCTGTGATATATGGAGGCTGGCTGGGTTTAGCTCTCTGTATTTACCTCAGCAGGTGGTGGGTTCCAGAAGGTGAAGTTGAGAAGGTAAATGCCCGTTAGAGTAGAGAGAGAAGCAGGCAGCGTGCTGTGAGCTGGACATCTGCTGTTCTCTTGCTTCAGTTTATTCAGATCTATTGAAAATCAAGCCTTTCACTTTTTTACTTAGTTCAAGTAAACTTTTTGTTAATAGACAGCTTTTTTGCAATAAACAACTTTTCAGATTTTTTTTTAACCTTAAACCTGGGTGTAACATAGGCAGGAAGTGTAGCAATGAAATAAACTGCGAAAATTGTTTGGTTTATATAATTGATCACGTAATGACCACCATCAGTTTGACCACGTAGAGCAGGGGTCGGCAACCCCTGGCACGCGTGCCACCATTGGCACATGGCACCGTAACCAGTGGCACACTAGGAATAAGTGGAATAAGTTCTCAAAATATTTAAATTTTATTTTTCGGATCCTGAACGAGACCGCCGCCAGAGCGCGTCTCCCCGTTACCTGCAGAAGGAAGCCATGCACGCAACGCAGCTCCGCTCTCTTTAACTCCAGGCGACTTTCTGCCGCTTTCCTCCGTGGTGCAGTGCTGATCGTTTCACCACAGAGGAAGACAAATTGCAGTACCCATAAGGAGCTGTACAAATGCCGCAGTGTTTGCGTGGCTGTGTCTTTAGTTGAAAGCCCAGTGGCGATCTGCTCATCTCTCATCGAAATGACATGCTACACAGGGGCGGACTGGCCATGTGTGTGTTCTGGAGAATCACAGAACGGCAGTAGGGCCTGGCTCATTTCGTGGCATCTGCAGGCAGTGGCAAGTACTTCCGGCATCTGCCACAGATGCCGCTACTCTGTGGTATCTGTGGCAAGTCCTTCCGGGATATGCCACAGATGCCACTACTTACCGGGGCATCTGCCGCAGCTGAACGGGAGTTGCCACAAGATGCCAGA
>CALSBZ010037814.1:0-10833 GCA_943591055.1 Gobionotothen gibberifrons | reverse complement strand
TAAGAAGCTACAGGGACGTTAATCTAACGTCGGTAATATTAACTTAATTGAATACAACATTTACGATACAAGATTTAATCATACAGCCCATGTAGTATAATATTTTACAAGTGATTAATTACAGCAAACATGTGCAATATATCCATTATTACAGCTCCGTGGGGTTAGACGATATGGGTCCGTTGTTATTGTGCATCCATGGGTAAAGGCTGAACACGTAACATGAACGAGCCTGGGGGCGCAGTCCCGTGGGTTAGATGCGCGTTCATAATGCAGAGGAAATAACTCTCAGAATAACGTTATTAGCACATTTTTACAACTTGAGGAACGAATGTTTTTAATAAGGGCTATACAAGTGTTCATACTGGGTGGTTTATTTAGTTTAAAAAAAGATTATCCAACGATTTACAGACCATTCTTTCCCCATGTAAGTCAATGGGAAAAAGTGTTTCCGGGCCCAGCAACCTAAAGGAAGTGCAGTACCGCCGTTTGGCCAGCACGAATATTCTACTAAAGAGGCTTCTCAATACTCAAATTTCCCCTCCTCGACTGCTCGACTCCTCGGTCCTCCGGTAGTGACCCGGAAATGAATTTCAGCGCGCCATTTTGAAGGACATCTAATTTCTCTAAATGCACACCGAGGACCGAGGATCGAGCGTCGAGGAGGCTCTCTGGAGGAGCTATAACCGAGGATACACTGATGGTTCCTCCACGGCTCCTCCACGGATGCATTTCCGGGAACGGTGGAGGCGTGACACACGGCCGGACTTATCTCAGCCAATCACAGCTCTGCATGCATCCCCTGGATATTATTTTAGAAACTGCTTTCATTGCGATGCGATGTTTCCAGTGAGAACAGCTGTGAGGTCCGTGCATAAAGCAGAGCAGTGTGTAAAATATATATCACTCAGTGTAACAGGCCTACTCTCTTTATTTGCTGTAGTTTAGTAGATAACTACAAACAAAGAGTCGATATTTTTCTAAGACAATTTAGTGCTTCACAAAATAAAATACACAACGGCTGTAGCCTGATTATGCTTTAGGAACTGTGCGTGTGTGGTACAGTGTGTAGGTGTGTGTGTTGTACAGTGCGTAGATGCAGCGGACAGACGGGTCTCAGTTGGTTTGGTGTCCTCTGCTTACTTTTAATATTTGTAAATACAACTTTTGGCCCGTAATTTAAATTCCCCATTTCAGCGACCAGAGAGAGAGGGGGGGGGGGGGGATATATCCAGTCTCTGATAGTGTTACGTTATTATGAGAGTGCTCTCATACTTTAAATGGTATATATTTATATAAATATATTTGTGTGTGTCTGTCCGCATCTGTAGCCTGTTATTGTCTCATTATACCGCACTGTGAATGAATCAAAGTAAATATATAAGTCGTCATGAACACATCTGTCCATCAGACAGAGGGCTGCTGTGCCTCCTGTCATCATTAATGGACGTCTCTTTAAAATGACCGCTCAGAGGAGAGGAGTTCTCATTTCTCTAACTGCCTGCTGCTTCCCCTCCTCTCTCCTCGGCTCCCCTCCTCGGCTCTTCTGCTCGCATCTCCTGTGGGCGGGACTAAGTCTCGAGGATAGGAGTCGAGGAGGGGAGTCGAGGAGGGGACATTTGAGTATTGAGAAGCCTACAGAGTCCGGCGCACTTCCTGGGGGCTTGCACTAACCCCTCACACCCAGCCGCCAGAAGTTGATAGACGCCATCTTGTGCACAGAGCCTGAGCACGAGACGGCCAAAAACCGAGAGGAGAAGAAGGACAAAAGAAGAGGTGAGTGGATTAAACTCATGCAGAGGTTTCATTAAGTGTATTTACACCTGTTAGCTTAGCTTACAGTTAATCACGAATCAGACGTTATCTTATTTAACACAACAGCTGTAATCTTGGAAGAAAGAAACTCACAAAAAAACTTTAAAATGTGCGCCAAAAATAGTCTCAAACTATCTTTAAATAAAGGCTAAAAGCCATTGGCTAACAGCTACAGTCTGCTATCGTCTAACAGCTAATGTATAACAGCTAAAGTCTAAAAGCTAAAGTCTAAATGCTAAAGTATAACAGCTAAAGCCTAACCGCTAAAGCCTAACAGCTAAAGTCTAACAGCTACAGTTAATATTCCAGTTCGGCTCTGGGGGAGTAACAGTTGATTTGAACATCGAGTTAAACATATTTAAAAGATGCAATAAGATATAATAAAAATGAAGCATTAGCAGCAAGTATACACACAGGACACATATCACTATGTATCTAAAGAATACACAATATACAGAAAATACTGTATCCATGGAGTACATTAAACAGTCTCACTAGCTGATGTTTGCTTTCTGTGTTAACTTAGTGATAGTTAATGACACGGATAGCGTTATAACCGTGGTTCAAACAACCATTAATGTCACTTTCTATGTGAATAAAGTCATTTTAATGAAATAAAAGTGAACAAACTGTGAGCTGTAAGTTAGAATGTAAATTGCTACACAGATTAGGATGAATTATATCTAAATATTTGTATTATATTAATAATAATTTACACAGAAAACCAACTTGTTATCGTAATGGTTAAAGTCATTTGCATGTAACGTTAATAACTATCTGACCTTTCTATAATTTTCTCCTCTGCTTAGCATCACATTGACTAAATGGATCAATCTGGAACATGTTTACGTCACAGCAGCATAGATAAGACAAGGCACTGCACATGATGTGATAAAACACTACATATAAGCATCTAGAAATAGAACATATCATTGAATAAACTCTTTGAATTCCTCCTCTTCACTGCTGACAGTTTATGATGAATTATAGCTAAATATTTGTGTTATATTAATAATGAAGCAGCTCTGTGGTCTTCATCAGGACAGCTGATGAGCAGCATGGAGGAGAAGAAAGAGACCCCTGGAGCTCAGGTCAGTGTGCACTTCATCACAATATATTCCTAATTCCAGCGTTTCCGCCAGACGGGCGTCTTGCCTTCATTTGACGCCCTTATTCAGCTCGGAACGCCATCTACTAGGGGTGTAACGGTACACGTTGTTCGGGACACGTATGTACCGAACGAATATAACGTTAAACGCAAAAAATTGAGAATGTGAAAAACTTTTTTGAAGTAATCTCAGGTGCTGCGTCGCAGCGTTCGAGTAGCATGTTCCTGCAGCCCATGCTCCGGGCGGGGCTGCAGGAACGCAGCGTTCAGTGCAATTTCAACGCATCATAGAGCGACTAAGCATCACCCGAACGTGAATATCACCGGTACCAAAAGAAAAAAGACTGAAGTGCAAACCCAACTCCCGCTAACATTTAAGCCTGCACCACTCGCAAAAAGTTCAGACCGAGCCAAAGCTATTACAAACGCCAAATATCCTTATGTTGCCATGTTAGCAAAGCGCTACCTGGCTGTATCTGCTACCTCTGTCCCTAGCGAGAGGGTGTTCTCCAAAGCAGGAGACATTGTTAGTGCCAGCTGATCTGCCCTTTCAGCAAGCAAGTTCATTTTTCTTTAAAAAAAAAATGAAAATACAATGACAAGCAAGTCCTAATGTCAAGCTGGCTGCTTAGGCACTAGTACAGTACAGTTCAAATACAGATTATTTCAGTTCATCGAAATGCTGCACCTTAATGTTTATTATATTATATTTTGTATTTATTTGAGTGATTATTCACAGTTTAATAATAATAAAAAATAATAAAAACATACCGAACTGAACCGTGACCTAAAACCGAGGTACGTACCGAACCGAAATGTTTGTGAACCGTTACCCCCCTACCATATACAGACATACATAAACCAGCGACTGTATTCGCCATGACACAGACAGTCTGTGGTTTGTACTTGTTTAACTTCTGTCTAGTTTCTGAACAGATATGAGGAGCTGTGAGCTCTGAGGGCTAACAGCTAACGGCTGATGTTGGTTTTGTGGTTCACATTGTCACTACCCGATCTGCAGCCCTGCCCTATCTGCAGTGCGCATGTGCGAGATGGTCCGCCATATTTTACAACTCCATACGGAAACTCTAATTGGATTTCTCATATTCTCATTATCATAAACGTCTCAAATATCTTTATAAAAATATTTTGTTATTTTATTTGAAATAAAATGAAGGACATTCACAGTTAATGTAATTAGATATAAATGATGAATGCCATACATATTGCATACATTCACAGTCAATATTTCTTCAGTATGTATGATAGCTGTCTAACAGAAGTTAAATCCATTTCTCACTTATTCTGACAATGTACTTAACCCAATAAAATGACCCAATAAAAGGAGTTGTTCAATAATAACTCATCTCTCTCGTTCAGATTAATATTGTCTGGTTTTTTGAGTGTTCTTTTTCTGCTTTGCCAAACGCCACTGTGTCAAATGTCCTATTAGAGTTGTCGTATGGAGTTGTCAAATATGGCGGACCATCTCGCACATGCGCACTGCAGATAGGGCAGGGCTGCAGATCGGGTAGTGACACACATTGAAGATGACGTCACGGCTCCGCCTACACTGCGTTACTATAGTTACTGCCCCAGTTCCTAAACTGTATTGGAAACGCAGCATAAAGTGAGCCTGGCCTACCAAGGCCTAACTATACCGTACTAAGCCGTGCGAGGCCCTGCAGTGGAAATGCGCCATAAGTGGATGTCATTGAAGACCTTTACAAGAGCAGTCTCAGTGCTGTGGTTTGGACTAATGCCTGACTGGAACACATCCAAACAGTTATTTAAATGCGAGAAATTACTCAACTGTTGAAAAAGTACTTTTTGGGCCTGTAATTGTTCATTACTGAAGCATCTAGATTATTCTTTTTTTAAGAGTGGTTTAATGACTGCAGTTTTCAGAGCCTGTGGAAAAACACCTGAGTGAAGAGATTTGTTTACTATGTGAAGTAGATCTGAGGCCATGCAAGGAAAAACATCTTGGAAAAATCCTGTTGGAATAATATCAAGGCAGCAGGAGGAGGATTTCAGATGTTGAATACTGTCCTCTAGGTTTTTATCATTAATCTGATGGAACTGTGTCATGGTGTTTGAATTGATATTAGGTGGACACGGAGACAAAACATTTGCTGTACCTGATGCAGATGCACTGACTGCTTGTCTGATTTTCTGAATGGGGGGGATACTGACACTGGGGGGTTTGTTAGTCTGTCGACGGTAGCAAACAAGGCACGTGCATTGTTTTTGTTTTTGGCAATTATGTCAGAGAAGAAAGACTGTCGTGCAATTTACAATTCCAAATTATAAAAGCCAAGTCTCTCTTTATAGATTTCAAAGTGAACCTGGAGATTTGTTTTTCTCCACCTACGTTCAGCTTTTCGACACTCTCTTTTTTCTGTTCTAAGGTCATGGCCTTTCTCCATGGAGATCTTTTCTTCCCAGTCACTTCCTTTACCCTAGTTGGAGCAATGGCATCTATAACATGTTTTATTTTTGTATTACAATTATCTACTAGCTCATTTACTGAGATGTTATCAGGGGCAAGTGTGGAAGAAACATTCTGAGTAAACATTTCCCTAGTGTTTTCAGTTAAATATGGCTTTGTGGTTACCTCTTTTTGAACATTTGTGTGAACAGAAATAGAGCTCTCAAACGAATGACCAGAGAGTGCAACATCAGTCACCACAACCTCAGAGATATTCAGACCCTTTGAGATCATTAAGTCCAGAGTGTGCCCCTTATTGTGTTTGGGCTCTGTCACATGCTGAGTCAGTCCATAGTTATCAAGAACACAAATCAGTTCTTCAGCCCCTCTGTCCTGGGGGTTGTCAACATGGATGTTAAAATCACCAACAATGACTAGACGGTCAAAGTCAAAACCCACTATAGACAGCAGTTCAGTAAAGTCATCAAAAGAAGCTAAAAGAAGCTAGTACAGAGCACAGCTGAACTCCCGCAGCCCTGGGGGGCCCCTACATTGGGTGT
The DNA here is from genome assembly GCA_943591055.1 of Gobionotothen gibberifrons. Classification (NCBI taxonomy): domain Eukaryota; kingdom Metazoa; phylum Chordata; class Actinopteri; order Perciformes; family Nototheniidae; genus Gobionotothen; species Gobionotothen gibberifrons. Next base: position 4,919 of record CALSBZ010037814.1, on the reverse strand, counting down.
GATGGCAGATGACAGGGTTTTGTCAAGTTGCTCTCTACTGGTGAGGAAAGCAGCATACCAGTAAATCAGGTATGGATTTGCTTCCATTTTGTCCATTTTTGACACCAAGATGTCTGCTCGTGTTGTGTTGAATGCTGCTGAGAAGTCTAGGAAGAGGGCTCTTGCATAGGTGTGACGTTTATCTAAATGTTTAGTAATTATATGAACCAGAGTAGCAACAGTACCACCCCCTTGCTTATAGGCAAATTGGTATGGATCAAGTATGTCTTGTCCGTCACAATAGGTTTAGCTGAAGAGGTCATTCCTGTCACGGTTCTCATGGTGTCCCACACTTTTTTGGGGTCTTTGGCTTTAAAAGCATTTCCCAAAAGCTCTCTGTGTGCCAGTTTTGATTCCCTCAATTTGACTTTCAGTTCTTTCTCTGTCTGTTCAAGTGCTCCATAGTCTTTGTTTTTGAAAGCTATTTTCCTGGTTTTTATAACTTGTTTTAATGTCCTTAGTCACATACGATTTATTACTTGGGTAGATTTGTATTTCTTTAGTGGGAACACAGAAGTTAATATAGTCTTTGGTAACAGTAGTTATTTAATCTAGTGAACCTTCCTGAAAAATGTCCCAATCTGTCGAATCAAAACAGGCTTTCAACTGTTCCCTACTTTCATTTGACCATGTCCTTATTACTTTCTTTTCTGGTTGACTTCCCTTCACTTTGGTCTTATACACTGGTATCATATTCACAACATTATGATCAGAGTTCAGTATTGGTGGTCTGTATTTAGACACATAGGCTCCTTTATCGTTAACAAAGCCTTTGTCCAGGATATTGTCTTTCCTGCTGTGATCCCTAACATACTGCTGGAACCCAGGTAACACAGTCTCCAGGTGACATTGCTTCATGTCTCCGAGCACTATTGCCGGTGCATCGGAGTGGCTGAGTTGCTGCTCGTGAACACAGTGTCCTCTGCCACTGGGAGGCACGTAAACAACAAACAGTAAAATACACCCAAATTCTCTAGGCAGATAAAAGGGTCTTAACGTCATGCCGAGAATGTCTGCGTTGGGATTTTACTGAGTATGATCGGCACCACAGATCATTAATATACACACAAATACCGCCTCCTCTGGTTTTCCCCAAGTTCGCATCCCTGTCTGCTCGAACAAGGGTGAATCCGGCTACTTCAAAGAGAGATTCAAGTTTTTGTTAACAGGAATAATAATGACTCAAAACCCTGATTCACTCGTGGACTGAAAAACACTTGCTGTAAGAAAAATGCACTCTATAGGACATTTTTGAAAAGTAAAAGCACTGAAGATGAAAGTCGTTATAAATTGTATAAAAACAAATTGACTACAATCCTTAGAAACTGTGAAAAACGATACTTCTCTGAAAAATTCGAAAATGCCATAGGAGATATGAAAACCACTTGGAAGGTAATAAATAGGCCCCCCTAGGGGTGGGCGATATGACGATATATATCGTCGAGACGATATTAGGTCTCCACGATATGCCTTTTCAGAGATATCATATCTATCGTGATAGTGCACCAGGGTAGGATTTTCACGGCGGCCATGACGGCCGGTCTGGCAGTGAAGCCCCGAAAATAATTGTACGTCCTACGGCCACCATGGCCTGCGTGCCCCTGATACTGTTAAAATCTCGAAGTTGCTTTAAAAGAGTCAGAACAGTGGTTTCTGAACTGCGTTATGCTGCGTTCACAACGGACGCAAAGCGAATATTCTCATCGCTCTAACTGCTGGAGTTTCACCGCGGCAGTCAGCTGTGTTTACTCCTGTCACTCAAACAGGACGCGCTGGAGAGGGGGCGGGGCTTATAGCCATGTAAATACTGTGGTGGAATCCAACTACGACAAAATTAACCTATTTGACCGCGATTTAATTGTAATACACGTTTCAAAATGATGCAGAAGTAACTAAATACTGATAACGGTTAGTAAAGACCAAGCTGTCTAGTCAGGATTCAGACAGTATTGCACTTCATTTATTGTCTTGGTTGATTCTGTTGTCTTATATTTTATTTTATCAATAAGGTATTTATATTGTTTTTCTCTTTTGAAACAGATGTTCAGTTATGTTAAAGTCTTTGATTGCACTTCAAGTCTAAAGTTTGCATTGTAATTGTTTGGCACTGACTTTTCCTCATTGATGTTTTATGTTTTAGTTTAGTTATGTTTTACTCTCCTTTTCATGTTTGTTGATGTTACATCACTGCTAGTGCTACCTAAAACAGAAAGTGCATTTTTATACTGAGAAACTGTGCCTTGAATATTTTATTTTATTTAGCAAGAGAGTGCACTTTACTTGGTGAAGAAACCAGTGTTAACGTGTGTTGTGTAGGGTGTAGGCCTACCTACTTGAACACTGAGGAAGCCATATCAAAAGTCCTGTTGAATTGTTCATTCAGGGATTCATTGCAGAATTCAAACCAGCTTGAAATGGTATTTTGGTCTGTTACTCCTTTTTATTTTAGTTTGTGTTACCTTGTAGGTGGTTGTACTGTTAAGTAACTTGAAAAATAACCATAATAACTGACATGAAAAAATATCGTGATAAATATCGTCTATCGTGATACTGCTTGAAAAATATCGTGATATTATATTTTTCAATATCGCCCACCCCTAGGCCCCCCTAGTAAATATATGCAATAAATCGTTCCAACAAGGTATTTTCCAAATGAAATGAAGATCCCGAAGGAGATTCCGGTTTTCAAATCTGGTGATAAATCAAGTTTTAATAATTATAGACTGATTTCTTTACTACCACAATTCTCACAAATCCTGGAAAAACTCTTTAACAACCGTCTGGAGTCATTCCTCAGCAAATCACTCTACTTCTGCAGCAGTAATTGAACTGGTTGAAGAAATTACCATCAACATTGCAAAAAAAATGATTACAGCTGGTATATTCATTGACCTTAAAAAGGCTTTTGATACTGTGAACCATACTATACTGCTACACAAATTAGAACATTATGGCATAAGGGGTCAAGCCAAAGAATGGGTTAAGAGTTATCTGATAAATAGGCTACAATATGTGGATATAGACGAGGCGAAATCAAACAATCTTCCTATAACATGTGGAGTCCCTCAAGGATCACTTTTAGGTCCAAAACTGTTTCTGATTTATATTAATGACATAATCAACACCTCCGACATGTTAAAATTCATTTTGTTTGCCGATGATACCACCATTCTCTGCTCCCATCATAATCTTGGTGATCTTGTTAAAATTGTTAATGCAGAATTAGAAATACTATGTAACTGGTTTGCAGTTAATAAATTATCCCTAAATGTGTCCAAAACAAATTACATGTTATGCAATACAAAGTCTGAGAGTAGAAATGACTGTATTATACGGATTTGCAATACTGAGATAGAGAACGTTGGTGCATGTACATTTTTAGGACTCATTGTTGATGAAAAACTCAACTGGAAGCACCATATAAATTATGTACAAACTAAACTGTCAAAAACAATAGGTATTTTGTATCGTACTAAGAACATTCTCGAGGAAAAAATACTCAGAACTCTTTATAACAGTCTATTTCTCCCTTACCTTTATTACTGCTCCGAAATATGGGGAAACAGTTACGAATAGTCTGTGGTGTTGGTAAATAAGAACACACAACTCCCATTTAAAAAAAAAAACCCTCAATCTATTAAAATGTGTTGATATAGTTAAGCTTAAACAGTACTGATCATGCACAACATTTTCCATAACAAAATGCCTGCTAACATTAAAAAACAGTTCCAAACCACAGTCAGGAAATACCCAACTAGGCATCCTAACTGGTTGTGTAGCAAGCCCTGTAGAACAACCATCAAATCACACAGCTGATCCATAATCGGAGTTAGAACGTGGAATGGACTTCACCCAGACCTTTCAAGTGTTACTTGTCATCAACAATTCAAAACTAAAGTAAAAACAATTCTATTTGCAGATTACTCCAGCTAACACATATTGGATATTCCCAGTGTTATTTATATATGCATTTACTTTTTTCTTGCCCTAACTTTTATTTAATTTATTTATTTTTGTCCAGTTTTCATTAGTTTTCTTTATTTCTTTGTACTCCTTAATTTCTATACGTTTTTGACGAAATAAATGCCATTGTTATATTGATGCTAATGATGATGCACGGGAGGGCTACTCCCCATAAGCTATGCTTCAGCCCTCCCGCTTCTACTAATTTTGTTCATTTGTGTGTATGAATTATACGTTTTTGTATCATTTTAGTAGAATAAATAAAAAATTAAAAAAGATTCAGGCATTGTAGATTGTAGCCAACTTTCCGTGAAACATAATAAAGAGGCCTCAAGTAATTCATGACAGTACCTTGTGTATGTCCCTAGTGTGTCCACGTTGTTGCTCAATGAGCGCAGGTTTGTGAGAATGATGGATGGAAGTGGTGGCCGGCTGAATCTCCGCCATAGGCGATTCTGAACGCCTCCCCTCCTTCCTCGCCTCTTTTTCCTGGGGTTTCTAAGCGGGTCCCGAGGGCTTTCATCCAATAACGAAGAGCACAGATGGCTTGGTGTATTCGTAGGAGGCGGATCGCATTGTAGCCCTTGCATAGCCCTTGCATAGGGCCGGGGCTCCTCGCCATACCTGTTCGTGCTGTCACTCAGGTTTGTCTTGGAAAGTTGAATGGCCAGACATGGTCTGCAGAAGGCAAATGTAATCCACAGGATCAAAAGCATGGTCTCTCAAAATGACGTTTCATACAGACACAACAAAGTTTAGACAATAATTAGACTAAAAAAACAAAACACAAGAGGAACGGAGCATACTGAGACTCGCAGTGACAGAATGCCGTCTCCCTCTGTCTCCTGTATACCAGAGGTGGGAGAAAGTCATACATGTGCAAGTCTCAAGTTACTGGGGAGAAAGTCAAGTCCTAC
>CALSBZ010037808.1:0-10203 GCA_943591055.1 Gobionotothen gibberifrons | reverse complement strand
CCCGAGCCTACAGGTGGAAGCTGGGATGGAAGCTGGTGTGGTGGTGGGGCAGGCAAGCAGCAGCGACGTAGAAGAAACTGAACCGCTTAGTACTTTGAGCAACGTATCAGGAAAACAACAATAACAACACAGCACACAAACATAAATGATTTACTAGTACCTGTATTATGGAGTGTAGGTCCCACATCTTTTAATAATTAGTTTATCCAACCCACTCTCTTCAGTCTGCGTACAAATGACATGACTTTACACATTGGAAATGCATGCAATAGATACGCAGAAGTCCGATTTTGCGTGCATATGATGCGCTAACCATTCCCATTAAGATCTGAGGCCGATTTTTGCGTGCATATGATACGCCACGTTTCGTGCCTGCACCACTTATTTGTGTCCGGTCGGGTCTTGGTAGACCGGAAGCTGTGTGGTTCATAAAAACATGTTATTAATCAATACCAAGCCACGATTATTGTTTTTATTTTAAATCGTATAATGTCTGACTTTTTTTGCTGTCTGTGAGGAAAAGAAATAGGGGTCAGAGCTTCAGAATAATGAAATCTGCATTTTTTTCTAATTTGTAACTCTTTTCTAAATAACACACTGTTATTTACTCAACAATAACACACAATTATCCTTGTTTTTATTTATTTGTTTGATTCTATAATCTTGGAATTTTTAGCATGCTTTTTAGCCGTAAATAAAGTCACCGGAAACAGACGTAGGCCAATAAGGGACATTTCGAGCATCATTGCGATACACCCGACAACCACAACCCACTGAACTGATTACCGAAGATCCTTAGCCGCAATGCACGTTGGGATATCGTGTTAATGCAATATGATATCCGAAAAACATTTCAGAGTTTAGGATGGCCGAAGACACTACACTACCCATAATCCTCAGCTATCGTTTGGGACTACAGTCCCGTTGCTTGACAAACCCCGTGATTAATCTTCAAGCTCTGGGACTGGATGTAGTGCGCCAAGGTTACGAGCGTCAAACAGCTCTTTTTCGGTTTCGCAACATGTTCTATGGCACGTCTCTACTGGGAATTGTAGTTTTAAAAGACGTTTTCGTTTTTCCCACAATTAGAAGTTGCCAGTATTAAACTGTGTACAGCCCTGGAGGTTTAGGCGATAGGAAACACATTGGTGTGTACACATTTAAAACATGTAATTAATACATGGGGGAAAATCGCTTGTATCCATTATGGGCAGCATTAATATATACCCACATGACAGCTCATTGTTACTTTATAATTCTACTCCACTACAATTCAGAGGTTAACCTGGTATTTTTACTCCACTCCATTTATTTTAGTTACTTTGCAGAATCTGATTAATGATGTAAAACATAAACAACCCTTAAAGCAGACTTTAGTTACACCTGAACTATGTTGAAGTTATGTAATGAATGAAAAACTTGGGTCATAGCTTCCTCAACAGTGCATTACAAGACATCTATCAATATGTGTGTATACCTCCACCATTAAACTGTCAAATTCTGCACATTTCTTATACTATCTACATACATAAGAGTATAATTAATGTGTATAATATCAGTTCAAATAAGTGCTTCAACATAGGCAGGAAAGCAATATATTAGACGTTAAGTACTTTGTCAGGCTTAATATTTATGTGTAGGTACCCCAAAAGCTTTTTTCTTATTTAAAAGAAGACCTTAACCTAAAGTATTCTTTAATGTGTTAATAAAGGTTAATTAGTTTGTCTGTTTTGCACATCCTCATATTAATATCTTTGTACATCCGGCACTAAACTGTTTTATTGTAGAGATCACTTAAAGTATCTTCTTGATTTTGTATATTCTATATTTCTATCATTGACCTTCTACTTTCCCCCTATGAAAGTATGTACTCTTAATATTTTTTTCATCAAATAACATTATTCAACAAAAATAACATTATTCAACACAAATAATTCAATAACGTGCTTTAACCACTAGGCGGTGCACACAAGGTACACACAGCATACTAATAATAGCTTTGTATTATTAGTGTAGGACACTTATGTATGTATAATATCTGAAAATGTGTAGTTTTATTCATGTTTTCACATAATTTTACAGGATATTGCTATACTATTTCTCATGTTTTAATTAATATAATACCTGTTGGGGATTAATTCTGTCTTTACTCCTAAATATTTAACCTTATTGCCTATTGACGTTAATAACCAACCCTGATTCTGTTATCTCCTTTAAAGAATGTGCTGCTGCACTTAGTCTCAGTTTCATGACCTGTCAACTCTCGGTCACAGAGCCTAAGAGTCAGATAAGTGATTCAGTGTCTCCAGGTGTTTACGCACCATCCCCCAATATGTGGATTAAATCTCTGTAAACTAGTTTAAAGGTCTATTGAGAGAGGGGCTGGTCAGAATTGATGTGGCAACCCACCCGTGCAGTCAGAACCTTTTGCTGCTGTGACTTGTGATATGAATTCTCCGGCCGTATACTTGTAAATAAACATCAGTGTTTGACATCAAAGCTCCAACTCTCCTCGTGTCTCTCTGAGTCCTGACTCTCCATTGTTGCAGAAGTTTCCCTTACAAATTGGCGTTGTCGGCAGGATACCAACAAATCTTCAGAACTGGTAAGTGTAATTTCAAATCCACATTTGGACATTGCCTTACCAGAATCTGTGATTGACGGTATCCTAAAATTACCTGTGAAACTGAGCGGTTGTGTTTCGTTTTTTTGGTTAATGAACATTTGGGGATTATAAACCCAGGGGATCAGTGTCTGAGGACTCAGTCCTGGCTGATTTTCTCTGTGTATGCTGCTCGGGATGGAAGTACCATACAAGCATGCACAGCTCATGTTCAGAGTAACCTTAAAGAAAAGCATCAGTAAAGTGGAACTTCTGTATGAAAGCAATGTAAAGATTTGTGTTGAACGAATCGCCAAATTCTGGGGGTTTCAGCGGCCAACACAGCAGTTAAAAATAAGCCCCATCACCTCTGTGAACATGTCTCCAGCAGCAGCCGCGGGGGTGTGTGTAAATATCCCCCTGTGTTTGGGTGGCTGGAGCAGTGCAGCTGAGAGGGAGAAAGTCACAGCTTTTTGTCTATATCTTTAACTCACACCACCGCCGTCTCTATTAAAAACGAGATGGTCTAAAAGCAATCGTTGTTTGTGACCGTCTTCTACATTGCTGGCAAGGCCGGGGCAGCGCGAGGTGCGTGCATCACCCGATGCACCACAGTTCCCTACCTTGCAGGAGGAATGTTCCCTACATTGCTGGAGGAGCGTTCCCTACGTTGCTGGAGGAGCTGGTGTTGGTCCGGGGTGCATACATACAATTATAGGCTAATTGATCACGGGTGGGCAGTGGCAAGCAAGTGTAGAACAAAACTGTGTTTCATCGTTGTGATGAACTCGATGGCGGGTGTATAGGCTGGTCGAGTAGGACTACAGTTAACTGGGCTGTTGTTGGAGAGAAAGGGTAGCGGAAAACAGTCTATGTTCTCCTGGTCGGGGGAGCATAGCGCCACTAGAATAGAGTAGTGGTGTCGCAAGAGGATAAGCTAGTCATCGCTTTTGGACGGTCTTCAGGCATGATCTAGGACTTGTATACAAGGGTGGACGCACGAGTCAAGGCGCCCCATCTATATAATTCTCTACCCCCTCTGAAACCTGTTCATTCGGACTAAATTGAGCTGGATGAACTTTGCTGTCGCGCTGGTGTTTATTGCGAGTTCATGTTTGTTTGTCTAATTGTTTGTATGGGGGGTCTACATTGGTTTGTCTACCCGCCGTCTTGTGTATGTTTTGTAACAACTAATAATGAATCAGTCCATAACCAGGGTAAAATGAACTAAACTTTAGTTATCTCACCAAAAGTAAATGACTTGAGAAAAACAAATAATATAAAGATGTAAAGCAAAATTCTGGTAGTATAAATGTGCTGCAAAATGAAAATAAATAGCAAAAGAGTGTTTTTATGTCCTGCCTCTGAGTGTGCAGAGGAAAATGTAAACAAGAAGCACACTGTTCAGGGTGTGCGCTGTAGGTGTAAGAAGAAAATAAGATGATATTGCTTTAAGAATACATTTTAAATTGTATTGCTGATATGTTAAGATATCTTTGTGACCTTGTATAAACCCTATGCCCCGACCTGCGCCCCGAGACCCTCAGAGGCATCACTGCTGGTCGTAAGACCTGCCTGAGGAGATCAGGGTTAAAACAAAAATATGTCTGCTCATTTAGGTCAATGTTGTATTATTTGTTTCATTTATTCTTAATCTATGTAGTGTATGGTAATAATGAATAAAAACGTAATGTATTGAACACATTCCAAAACAGAGCAGATAAGACAGAACTAGACTCAGACATAATACTAATTATTATTGAAACCTTTTGCACTGTTGCTGCAAAATGGAAACGTTGTTGATTATCTATTTCAACTGGCCACTGGATTCAGATAATTAAAATAAGTTGAAGTTCAATTACAGTTTTAAATATAGTTTAACATTCTTTATTAAACTGTTTCAAATTATTTCTCGTATCAACCAATTGGTCTCCAGAGACATTACTAAAATTCTAATAGTTGTTACTACTGACAAGTTTTCTGAAACCGAGCTTATGAACGGAGAAAAGGTCGCTGGTTAAGCCAGGATTAATATATTTGTTGAGGTTTTTATTGTGTGCATAATAAATGTGTTAAATGAATTGAGCAATTTTTTTAAAGAAGTATAATGTTGCAATCTCTTTAAGATAAGTAATTGCAGTTCCAAGATAGATGTTGTTTTCAAAGGGCCTCTCCTTCACAGGCCCACACAATAAATCATGAGACTTCCAAATCCTAACAGACCGAGATCAGTATCACTTTCTGTTGCAAGCCAAATCCATGTAAAGGTGCTGTAAGGGAAACTTCTGCAGCAATGGAGAGTCAGGACTCAGAGAGACACGAGGAAAGATGGAGCTTTGATGTCAAACACTGATAGTTTATTCACAAGTCCACGGCCGGAGAATTCATATCACAAGTCACAGCAGCAAAAGGTTCTGACTGCACGGGTGGGTTGCCATGTCAATTCTGCCCAGCCTATCTCTGGATAGACCTTTTAACTAGTTCAGCAAGAGTAAACAACATATTTGGGGGGATAGACTAAACAGCCGAGCACCCTGAATCATTTGCGTCTGACCCTTAATGGCCTCGAAGCCAGCGTTCCCACAGCCGTAAACCATTCCGTGACCGAGAGTTGAACTGGTTTATCAAGATAGCTGGAGCCTCCCATTCCTTAAGAGAGATAACAGGCTCAGGGTTGATCGTAAATGTCAACTCACAGAAAAGGTTAAATATCTAGGAGTAAAGACAGAATTATTCCCTCACAGTTCCTCTCTTTTTATCATCTTTGATAACCTGAAAACATTAGTCTAATAATAATTTGGTCAATACTTAAATCAATAGGCGTCTTCAGATCTGAGTGTGGTCTCACCGTACATCAATTACATCACAGAGTAGAATAAGATTGAAACATTCAACCACAATGATTGATCCAGACAATCACAATAGAAAAATCATCAGTGTTTGATCATCTTTTGTCAAAAGCACAAAAATGAACACACATAAAACACAGATGCATAATAGCAAAAACATCTACTTTAAAATAATATGTTTTAACATGTAACCATTAGTTGATCTCACTTATCAAACTATAAAATCAAAACCAGCTTGCAGTTTAAAGATTTACATTAAGGTAATCACTAGTCAAAAGCATTTTTAAACTGAGGATCATAAGAGATCCAGCTAAGGTATGCAATCACAGTTAACGTATACAATTCACAGTGGTGATTCGATCAATTTGTAATCTGCAAAGTTACAGTGTCTTCAATTTTAGGATTACTTTACGTTTAATTCATTACATATTAAATGAAAAGACTATGGCATGATAACATAATTACATTACTTCAACTATCAATCATTATGTCATTTCAAAATCGGAAGGGAAAAATCAAACAATTCTCCAAATGTTTAACAATCTGAAAAGTAAAAGTTAGGCAAATATTCAAAGACTTTTGTAAAAACCTGGAAAGGAAGGATTACACATTCTTAAAACTTGAAACATAATTTTAGGTCTGTCTGTGCATGGGCAATACATTAAAGAGTAGTGTTGTTAAGCTTGATTGCTGGACAATTAAGGATATTAACATTATCTGTTATAATATTAGAAATATCTTATTATTCAATACCTTCTAATCTGAAAATATCAATTAATTTATTTTGTTTAGTGAAAGTGTAATCTGATCCGTCAAAATATATTTATCACCACTATTTAACACATGTCTGGTCATCGGAAATATAAAAACAATCATTAAGTGTACATCTGTAAACATCTGGTCATTCAATGCAAATGTTATCTTTGTACGAGAGCTGGAAGAACATGTCCTCCTGACTCGTTCTCCTCCTCTCTTTATGACATGGAGTGTCTGGTGTGTAAAGGCATCCTGATACTGTAGATTAGCACTGAGGTGCTGATTGGCTCAAAACTCTTCTTCATCAGAGCGCCATATTTCAACCCCCCCCCAATTGCTCTGCTTTTGTGTGGCTCATTCAGTGAGCACTGTATGCCCATCTGCCCGCATTCCTTCTGCTATCTGCTTGAGAGCAGTGCATCCGCATCCAGGTGTGTCCCCCCCCCTGATGGGAGAGGTTAGGAAGACATCTGCTCCTCCAAGAAACAAGGAACCTTGTATTATAGAAGCCTCTGACGCCCTCACTCGTCCTTCAGGGTTGTCTGCTTGAGCCCACCGAGCAGAAAGATGAAGAGAAGCATCCCATCTCCTCAGAAAGTTAAAGATTAGAATCCTCTCATCTTGAACGACCTCGTGCCTCCTTGCCCGTGGCTGGGGGCGCCCTCTGCAGCCGGGAGAGTGTGACCCTCTCTCTCTGACCCTTGGCCTTGAGAGCTGTCCTAGTTATTGGGTTAACACTTGATAGGGATGTTTCCCTGAGTGAAGACAACCTTTGAAAATAATATACCCATGTTTGGAAGACTATTTCCGGCTATAAATGTTGTCTTATCACCCTGGAAGTCTGTGTCCTGAATTAAAACAGTTTGTGCCCTCTCTGGGTACAGTCTGCCTCTATTTACACCACTTTTCATGGTGTGTTTGTGCCCTGGTTGTCTTTGTACTGAATTAAAACAGTTTTCCCGACTTTAAATAGTAACATTGCCCATGTTTTGAAGACTTTTCCTGCATTATAAAGTAATTGTATTCATTGTATTTACTATGTCTCCATCTGGAGGAATTTTTGTGAATTACGCTACAATCCCAAAAATGTAATGTTTTCTTTCTCTGTGAGGGAATGGTCTAAGGCAGGGGTTCTCAAACTTTTTGTTTATGCGGACCACTATTTATTATCAAGGATTTTCGCGGACCACCTCATATGCAAACCGTAAAAATAAGTACATATATACATGTAGTGTTAAAACGCCGGTATTTCTTTATAGTTAATTATAGACAATCAAAAGTAAATTGAAGCCTACGTATCTGATACTTTTGTGACCGGTGTCTGTCTGCGTTGTGTATGTTTCTCAAAGAGGACGGCGGACGGTATTTTAATAAGGTCATCCCAAACAATGCCACAAGTGCGCACGGGCGCAGTGCACTCACACAACCGGGCAGACAGCTATACAAAAAACTACCACTATGCTTAGTCCTACTTTAGATACTGTACTGCAAAAAGCAGACGGCGCTGCTTCTCTCTCTTTCTCTCTCTCTCTATCTCCACTTTCAAAATCTATTTAAATCTCAAAACAAACAAACAAAATTCCCAAAGTTGTCCTGAAATTAACTTATTAAATAAACGAAACGAAAAATATAGCCTACTCAGGGGTGGATCTAGGGTGGCAGGAGATTTTGAGGGGTGGCATCCCCTGGCAGAAGTATATGCTGATTTAATCGCAGTCATATCAATCAATGTTAACTTAGAAAGCCAAAAAAATGATATTTTAACTGAATAACAATAGGTGACATAATTGTGGCACATCAGTAAAGCCTTAAATAGAGATATATAAGATGGCAGACATAATTGAATGCATTTTAACTGAACAATAACTGAATTAGTTTGTTTCACTCTTAGACCAGCAGGGGAACCAAATCTATGCAGACTGCTGCAATAAGTACATTAATTAACTGTCTCATCGATGTTTGTCTGAATTAATATGATAATATTAACAATCATATTATTCCTATCAGCTGTCAATCACTGTTATGATGCGGCGATTACCATCTTGTTCAGCAAAACGCCTCACAAACTGATTAAGATCCAAAGCTTTAGTGCGTTTTGATTCAATGCTGAGTACAGCTAAACTTGACAGCCTCTTCTCTGTCATTGTAGACTGCAAATACCTCGTTCCAGTAAGTCCGGATGCTTCTCGTTTTGCGCCGTCCAGTTCAAATGAAATCGCCGGCAATCATATTTCCGCTCGCGCCAGGGCCGGGGGAGGGGTAACAAGGCTCGTGTCTTGTGGTGCATTCACTTGCACTCTGACATTAGAGATTTTCTCTCATAAATGTCCGATGAGCCCAACGACCACTACCCCACTGCCTGACATCATTGGAAAGCTAGGAATCTCCTCTTTCCAACTGTGTATACAACTCAAAATGTGTCTTCGGGTCAATGCGACTGATTTCAATAGAGCAAGTCACATGAGGTGGTCCCCAAAAATCCTTGATAGTAAAAAGTGGATTTTATTTAACTTTTTTTCCACGGACCACCTGCAGTACCCTCCCGGACCACCAGTGGTCCGCGGACCACAGTTTGAGAACCGCTGGTCTAAGGACCCCAAGTTTTGGCCAGTTTTTATCCTGCAGCCGTTGTTTACACGTGTATCACAACGGCTTATTTTTAGTGTGCCCTGGCAAAAGCGGTTAGGCTGGATTTATTTCTGTCCATTTCACATGCGGCCGTTGCAGTGCATTTGGACATCCTGTCCATATGGCGACACGCACCCCCTAATGCATGTAAGAGAACATGAAACAACATATGTGATATTTATAAATGGCTGTTTCTGTGAAGCTTGTCAGTCAGCTTTCATTTACAGGAGAAACACAATGAGACTTTAATTTGCTGCTACTGATACAGTCCGTTTGGTTGTTGTGCAGCATTGTCGGAAAAAAAGAAGCTTTAATACAAAACAAATAGATTATTTCTTTAATCTACAAGTGCTGATAAACTGCAATATAGCCGAAGAATAAGAGTTTCCCTTTCACATGGTGAAAAGCAGATGACCACTGAAAGAGCTATCGTGATGTTCATTGTCAAATATTCGATGGACTTTCCCCAAACGCAAAAACACAACATCTCCGACCTCTAAAGGCAGCGCGGCTCCATTTGGAAATGTGCCATGACCTGACGTTCAAACGTTTGAGTACCTGTGTTTGTATCTGTGTGTGTGTACCTGCTGCCTTGATATTATTCCAACAGACTTTTTCAAAAAAAGCTTTTCATTGAATGTATTCAGATCTGCTTCATATAGTAAACAAATCTCTTCACTCAGGTGTTTTTCCACAGGCCCTGAAAACTGCAGTCATTAAACCGCTCTTAAAAAAGAATCATCTAGATCAGGGGTGTCAAACTCAAGGCTGAAGGCTGAAGTCACGGTCCAAGTCCGGCCCGTGACTTCACTTCATGAGGTCCCACAAGAGCTTGCAAATAATATAATACGTTTATTATACGGTTACATGCCGCTTTACAGAAGCACGTTGCCCACGAACTAAATGTCCCACAATGCTTCTCAAATGTGACTTTTTTTCTCAAAATGTTACTTTTCTTTCAAATGTAACTTATTTCTTTTTATTGATTTTGACTTTTTTTCCCAGAATTTGGCTTTTTAAAAAAAATAATTTTGTGACATTCTCACTGAAGAGACTTGCAATTATTTGCCTTAGACTTCTGCTTTGAGACGTAGTTAATTATGAAGTTATTACCCTATCTCATAATAATCCAATGCAGAGGCAATCATGTAATATACATTATTTTATATATATTAAATATTTATATATGTATATTTATAGAGTCTTGTATATAAAACTGGCCCTTTGAGTGCAACCATGATGCTGATGTGGCTCGAGATGAAATTGAGTTTGACCCCCCTGGACTAGAGGGAGGAATGAGACTGCGTTCCTCTTCCCAGACAGCAGAGGGCAGCAGACGCTAACTGTGATCAATGCTGACTCAGCAAT
>CALSBZ010037791.1:0-19700 GCA_943591055.1 Gobionotothen gibberifrons | reverse complement strand
GTGTGTGTGTGTGTGTGTGTGTGTGTGTGTGTGTGTGTGTGTGTGTGCGCCTAACCCTATCTTGACCTTCACTGTCCTCGTGTCCCTTCTGCCCATATCATGTCATTTCCTGTAAATATCAGTAGATGGTAAAGTAAAAACATTGATTAGGTTTATCATTTTACAGCTGAGCACATTTGCACACTTGCATGATATTGCCTTGAAAAAACTGGTCTAAGTGGCACAGTGTTGCCCTGAGGCAACGGACAAAAAAAGCATAGTTTTAGCTAATTAATAAATACATAATAAGTCTTTAAACAATCAAATATACTTCTTTACGTATTCATGCTCATATTTTTTATTTTAAGTTGTGTACATTTCTAATATGTTAAAAAGTGAAATGTATCTTACCAAGTGGTGGCCCTGAGTCCCCTGCAGCTTTGCTTGCAGAAAGGACTGCTGCACCCCCATACAAAATGCCACACCCATATAATTCCCTCATTTTATTGGACACTAGCATGTCAGGTGACATTGTGTATATTTAAAAAAATAAATATATTTAGAGGGCCAGTGTGAGGTCGAAAAAAGTGGTTTGTTGCCTGAGGGCAACAGTATGCCATAGAGGGTTAAGTACAATTTTAAAATACTTGTACTTTCATGTTATGCAACTGTGTACTACACTTCTACTCCACTAAAGTTTGCCACTCTGCTGTTGTGTTGCGCTGCTCCCCCTCCCTCCGGCTGAAATTATGAATAGCAGGGGTACTCAAATACAAATCTTAAAAGGTCCAAAAAAATGTTTTCAATAAGACAAAGGTCCGTTTATTACGGTCATTCAAACTTTTAAACAATTGCAACAAGACTCTTAACACGAGGTTGCAAAAACAAAAATAATCTGTATGCAGCAGTTTTCATTGTTATTGTGTCTGTGCCTCAGAGTCGCAGTGTAAGAGCGGCACCCTCTTTCATTCAGCATTCCCATTATTGCTTTATAAATGTCTTGCCCCCTTGTGCGTTCACTGAGGTTCGTCAGGCCCAACACATCTTCAACAAACTCCCCCTTTGCCTCATCATAAAAACTCACAAACACCAGCAACTGAGCATTGTCAGTGGTGTCAGTGGACTCATCCACAGCTAAGGAAATGCACTGTGCATTTTTTATTCCATCACAAAGCTGATTAATCAAATCACCAGCCAGTATTTATGTTCTTCTGGTTGCTGTGGAATCTGAGAGGGGGGTTTGCTTGATTTGACCTGTTATTTCCTCTTTTTGTTTGCCTTCAAACATGGTCTCCATCACTTCAGTCATGCATTCTTTTATACTAAACAGTTTTTTGGGGGCAGACCCCCACAAAGAAAAACATATATTTACACACGTAAGGTCATCATCTTAACAGTTTTGTATGCTCATCCGTGAGCAGAGCATCAAGTTGACATGTCTATTACAGCTGAATGCGGCGATTGCCATTTTGTTCAGCAAAACGCCTCACAAACGTATTAAGATCAACAGCTTTAGTGCGTTTTCATTTAATGCTGAGTACAGCCACACTTGACAGTCTCTTCTCTGTCATTGTAGACCGCAAATACCTCATTCCTTCCGTCTACTTGGGTCCGAATGCTTCTCGTTTTGCTCCGTACCGTTGAAATCGCCGCCAATCATATTTCTACGCTTGCGTCAGGGCCGGGGGAGGGGTTACAAGACGTGCATCTTGTGCTGCATTCACTTGCACTCGGACATTAGAGACTTTCTCTCATAAATGTCCGATGAGCCACAACTTTTCTTTTTTCTTTCAAAACAAAGCTGCCAACTGGGGTGGCAGCTGGGATGGCAAGCCCTATTTTTAGGGTGGCAGTTTCCACCCCATGCCACCCCGGTAGGTGAAACTAGACTACTAGCTACAGTACAGATGCAACTATGAGCTGTTAACTCTCGCTCTGACTTTTTTTTTTTTTAAACACACGTATTTTTCCCACCCGCATTCCGCGAAGACCCGCCCTACTGTGCCTCTGATTCGCAGACTGTTTGTGGGGGGAAACAACGCTGACGGGATGCTGAATGTGATTGGACCAATGTGTTGACAGACACACACACAGACAGTGGAACAGTCGTACATGCAGAGCGCTGTTTGCAGTGGACATAGCGGAACATTTTGACTCGTTGCGTTGTGGCGATGTCTCGCAGATAACACAGATAATACAGATAATACATATGAAAAGTATAATTTGCTCAGAGTCCAGAGACAGTTGTGGTTGGGTCCGGATCTTTGAGAATGCCTGGCGTAGGCTATAGTAATCAGATAACACGGCAGGGTCCGTTACAGTTTGTTTTCATCTGATTTCAAATAAACAAAGTCTTACCTTTCAGAATATTAAACTTGTGTCGGCAAATTCAGATGATAAATACAGCTTTGAAGCTTGTAACGACATAATTACAAGCGGAGAACAGAGTAATTTGACGTCACAGCAGGCATAACAACAGCCAGTGTTTCTCGTGAGGGTTTCCCCCAGGAAACAAACACAATACACACAAACGCAAAAATACACATAGACACATACTCGCGAGCTTCCCCCAGACCAGTACAAACGAAAATATGTTTCCTCCGTTAGAAAGCTAGGAATATCCTCTTTCCAACAGTGTATATAACTCCAAATGTGTCTTCGGGTCAATGCGACAGATCTGACGAGACACAACAGTACCCCCCCCTCTACGGCCGACTCCGGACGGCCCAGAGTCCTGTGGATTGAGTCTGAAAAAGTCCTTTATCAGTTTCTGATCCACAACAAAACTTGCTGGTACCCACGACCGATGTTCTGGACCGTATCCTTTCCAGTCTACCAGGAACTGTCGGCCGCGTCCTCTCTTCCTGACAGCTAGCAGTTCTTCTTGACGTCATATATCAGACCGCCGTCTAACATCCGGGGTGGAGGAGGGGGCTTGGATGGAGGAACCAAACGACTCTCCCGAACCGGTTTGATTTTGGCAACATGGAAGGTAGGATGGACTCTCAGGGACCTGGGCAGGCGCAGGCGAACAGCCACCGGGTTAATAACTTTAGTTATGGGAAACGGACCCACAAACCTCGGAGCCAGCTTCCTGGAGGCCACACATAGTATAGTATCTGTGTTTCTGTTTTATGCTAAGGAGAAATTTAATCCAGCATTCAGGGTTTCGGATATTCATATGCTTTCCATATTGCTGATGTGTTGCTGAAATTGAGTCACACACACAGAAAGACAACAGTCCTTCTGATGTTATCAATAGATGTTTTCATTTTGAGTGAACTAACTTGGGGGTTAGGGGAAGTCCAGAGAAGCCCTGGGGTGTATAGGAACAGTTATCCTTTGTTCTAACTAATCCTAAAGATGTCATAAAATGATGTTTTTCCAACATATAACACAGATAGCTTTCAAAGAAGTGAACATGTGACATGTTGTTTTGTAGGTCTCATGATGAAAATGTGTGTGTGCTAAACCTGTTTAGAAAATGTATGTGCGTTCTGGCAGAGAGTTGGTGTGTCTATGTTTCTGTAGAGAGTTTATGCTTGAGAGCAGAGGTAATGTTTTCTTAGTTATTGTTTGATTGTACAACGAAATAATAATTGATCAACTATACCTGTACATTGCCACAATAGTTGGGAGTAGTTTGAAGTGAAACATTTCTATAGACATTGGTTTTTCTTAAACACACACATCCTTTTGGAATCAGTGTCTTTTGTGTTTGGTATAACAGGACAAGATATACATATATAGTATATATATATATCTGACACAAATACTTTCCTTTTTGTTTTGATTAGATGTTTTAGATGATTTTGGGTTTATTTTATTAGGATGATGATAAAGTTAAATACACACACACACTGTAAGGAGAGGGGAGGTATCAGTTGGAGTCAACAACTGCTGACTCATGCTAACTCATTGGCCCAGGAATGAACAGCCAATTAGAAGATAGGAAGGGAGGAGCATCTCCTACTGAAATTGTATGTAAGCTGTTTGATTTCAATATTCGGGGCTCTTATTCTGACCGGCTGTCGTGATAGCGGTAGAATGGAGTCCGGAGTACTGGGGTACTCTGTATTTTGGTATTGTATTTGGTATGTATTTCTGTATTGTTGTTTTTTACCAAGTAAACTCAGCTTATTGCTTATCTGATATCTCGGTGTCTGAGTCCTTCTTCCTATAGCAAACCACTCATCAACGGACGGCGCGGAGCAGATTCAAACCTTCAACCACTCCACTAGCCTCTGCTTCAACAATAGGGGCAGATCTCTTGTCGATAGCCAAACCTTCTGCCCGGGTTTGTAGGCAGGTGCCGGACGACGATGTCGATCTGCTGTCTTTTTCATGCGAGCAGCACTCCTCAGGAGAACCTGGCGAGCTCCTGCCCAGACTCTGCGACACCGCCTCACCAGGGCATGCGCTGACGGGACAGTCACTTCCTTCTCTACTTCTGGAAACAGAGGAGGTTGGTAACCATAGGCGCAGTGAAAAGGGGAGAGACCCGTGGCAGATGTAGGTTGGGTGTTGTGGGCATACTCCACCCATATCAGCTGCTTGCTCCAAGTTGTGGGATTCTGGGACACCAGACACCGTAAACACGTCTCCAGTTCCTGGTTGACCCTCTCTGATTGACCATTAGCCTGTGGATGGTAACCAGATGTGAGGCTGGGAGTGGCTCCTATCAGGCTGCAGAACTCCTTCCAAAACTGGGAAACGAACTGCGGCCCACGGTCTGACACCACATCTCGAGGGAATCCGTGCAGCCTGAAAACATGATACAAGAGCGCTTCTGCTGTCTCTTTAGCAGAGGGAGATTTGGGCATGGGGATAAAGTGAGTCATTTTGGTGAATCTGTCAACAACAGTGCAGATGGTGGTGTTACCTGCAGAGGGTGGTAGTCCAGTGACAAAATCCAGCGAGATATCAGACCATGGGCGGCTTGGAATGGACAAAGGTTGCAGTAGACCCATAGGAGACTGGGTAGAGGTCTTATTCCGAGCACAGGTAGTGCAGGCTGCCACGTACTCAGTAACCTCCTTCTCCATTTTAGGCCACCAAAACCTTTGTTTTATCATGTACATAGTTCGTCTGATACCTGGATGACATGTTAACACAGATGTGTGAGCCCAGTGAATCACATCAGAGCGGACAGATGGGGGAACAAAGAGGCGGTTAGGGGGGCCACCACTGGGTACAGTTTTTCCCTCTAACGCTCGATTAACCTTAGCCTCAATTGGCCATGTCACCCCCCCCTATCACCTGAGTGGGCGGTAAGATGGATTCGGTCTCCTTGGAAAGAGCCTCTGGGTCAAAAAGCCTGGATAACGCGTCTGGTTTGGCGTTCTGTGAGCCAGGGCGGTAGGAGAGAGTGAAGTATAAGGTCTATAAGGCCTATTGAAAAATAAGGTCCATCGTGCCTGTCTGGAGTTTAACCTCTTAGCCTTGCGTATGTATTCCAAGTTTTTGTGGTCTGTCCACACAATAAATGGCTGTTTTGCCCCTTCTAGTCAGTGCCTCCACTCATCCAGTGCTACCTTCACGGCTAATAGCTCTCTGTTGCCTACATCGTAGTTTCTTTCAGCAGCAGACAACTTACGTGAAAGGTAGGCACATGGATGGAGCTTACTGTCTTTCTCTGCCCTCTGTGAGAGGACCGCCCCGATGCCCTCGTTGGAGGCATCCACCTCCACCGTGAACTGTCGTTGAGAATCCGGGATGGTATGGGGAAGTATTGGAGCTGTTGTGAAAACTTTTTTTAACTTCTGGAAAGCTTGGTCTGTCTGTGGGGTCCACACAAACTGAACAGAAGGAGATGTGAGTGCATGCATAGGAGCGGCAATAGAGCTAAAATTCCTAACAAACTTTCTGTAGAAATTAGCAAAACCAAGGAACTGTTGGACTTTTTTCCTGGAAGAGGGTGTGGGCCAATCAGCCACAGCGCTCACTTTCGTAGGATCCATCATTATCTGGTCAGGACCCAGGATGAAACCCAGAAATGAAGTGGAACTCACATTTTTCAGCCTTAACATAAAGTTGGTTGTCCAACAACTTCTTTAACACTTGGCGAACATGTGAAACGTGTGAATCTTCATCACGGGAAAAAATCAGGATATCATCAAGATAGACAAAAACAAAAATATTCAAAACTCCCTCAACACATCATTTATGAGAGCCTGAAAAACGGCAGGTGCATTAGTTAGACCAAAAGGCATTACCAGATACTCATAATGTCCGCTTGGAGTGTTAAAACCAGTCTTCCACTCGTCCCCCTCCCGTATCCTCACCAAGTGGTAAGCGTTACGTAGGTCCAGTTTTGAAAAAACTCTAGCCCCTTTCAACAGTTCAAACGCTGAGGTCATAAGTGGGAGGGGGTACCTGTTCTTGACGGTTATGTCGTTTAGGGGGCTGTAGTCGATGCAGGGTCTCAGGGATCCATCTTTCTTTTCAACAAAGAAAAAACCAGCTCCGGCGGGAGATGACGAGGGACGGATGAGACCCGTTTTGAGAGAGCCGTCTATGTACTCCCTCATAGACTCTCTCTCTGGAGCTGAGAGAGAGTACAGTCTTCCCTTAGGCAAGGGGGACCCAGGCAGGAGATCGATGGTGCAGTCATAGGTGCGATGAGGAGGAAGGGATGTCGCTTTAGTTTTATTGAACACCTCCTTGAGGTCTCGGTAGCAGCTGGGTACGTTCGAAAGGTCAGGGAAGTCTGAGTCTTGACTTTTATCTGCCCTGTCATTGTCAATAATGGGCTCTCTGACAATTTCAGCAGTCTTGCCCCTGAAACACGAATGAGAGCATTCGCTTCCCCACCCCAAAACGTTCCCAGTCCGCCAATCAATGTGAGGGTTATGTTTGCACAACCAGGGATAGCCCAGAATTACTGCATGCTGTGCAGAATTAAACAAATGAAAAGTCATATGCTCCGTGTGTTCATGGTCAATGGTTATTTTAAGAGGCATGGTTTTATGAGTCACTTTGCACATGAGAGTACCGTCCAGAGCGCTAGCTTCAAGTGTCTGAGTATACAGCCCAAATGCTGCAGAATGTATAAAACAAAGTTGCCCTGATCCAATGGATGTTTTCTTACTAATGTATCCACCTACCCTAAGAGAGATCACCATTGAAATGTCCAACCTCTACTCCACCCAGACCAAGGACCAGCAACTGTATCTGAGTATGGAGGAGCTCCTCACATTTTATGGGATCCTTATCACCTCTGGGTACAGCTCTGTTCCAAGAAGACACATGTACTGGTCACTTGACAGTGGTGTACACAATGAAAGCATTTCAGATGCAATGCGGAGAAATCGCTTTGATGAAATAATGGCCTCAATTCATGTGGTTGACAACACAAAGATCACTGACGACCCATTTTTTAAAGTTAGACCCATCTTCTCCGAGCTCAATCAGTCATACAAAGTCATGCCATTTCAGGAATGGCTGTCAGTGGATGAGAGCATGATCAGATACTATGGTCGCCATGGATGTAAGCAATTCATAAGAGGTAAACCAATCCGCTTTGGTTATAAACTATGGAGCCTTGCCTCATCCAGTGGTTACATGCATCACATGGAGCCATATGGTGGATCCCACACTCTCCTCCCTGAGACGGGGTTAGGTCAGGGACCCAGCGTTGTCCTTGGTCTTGCAGAGCAAGCTCAGGTGCCTCAAGGTTGCAAGTTCATTCATGACAACCTCTTCACTTCTCTTGGACTCCTTGATGAAATGACAAAAAGAAGATATGGGAGCTCTGGAACAATGAGGCAAAATCGTCTGTCTGATGTCCCATTCAAGCCCCAGAAAGAATTCATGAAGTTATCTCGGGGAACATCTGAGGTTTTGACCCAAGGAGACAAGTTGCTGGTCCGTTGGAGAGACAATAATGTTGTCACAGTGTCAACAAACATGGAGGAGAAATACAGTGAGACCTTTGTCAAGAGATGGAACAAGGAGCGACGTACATTTGACAAAGTCCCACAACCAAAATGCATCAACCTATACAATGAGCACATGGGTGGTGTTGACCTTCATGACCAACAGGTATCAATATACCATATCTCGATCAGGTCTAAGAAGTGGTGGTGGCCCATCTTTGCATGGTCTCTCAACAGTGCACTTGTGAACAGCCATTTCTTTTACAGAGACATTATGGGAGGGACCATTGATCTGCTCACCTTCTCAAGGATAGTGGCGCAGTCACTTATGCAAAAGTTTGGCACAAAACCACTGAGCCAGGGCAGGAGATCTCTGCTGGCAGCTACTGTTGAACATCAGGCAAGATATGACAAATCATCTCACTGGCCAATCAACACGATGCATCGGTTCCAGAGATGTCGTCACTGTGACAAACGCACTACCTATGCATGTGAGAAATGCAAAGCACCACTGCACATTGAGTGCTTCAAGATGTACCATGGACAGTAGAAAGGGAACCATAAGTGAATGCAAAGAGGTTGTAATAGCTATCAAAAACAACAAAGCAGACCCAATAAAGGCTGTGGAGATGCAGTACGAAGGACAAGTACATGACAAAGGGGAAAAGTCCAAAATGACTGGAATGTTTTGGAAAAGAAGTTCAAGTTAATCAATCAGTAGATTGTAGTTCAACATAGTGTTACACAAACTAATCGTGCACTTGGTTCTAAAGCCTATGATATATATATTGCATTTTTGTTCAGTGTTGGACACCTATTCTGTGCTACCTTTTCTAAATGTTACCTTTTATGTTCAATGTAAATGAATCACACAACTGGCTGTACAGTTGTTTGTGAATGTTGCACTAAAATATCAGAAAGACAATGTTACAAATATTGCACTAAAGTAAAAGTTCAAATTTTACAACAGTTGTATAATATTAATGTTTCAATACATGTTGCACTAAAATAGAAATGTTGAAAAACGTTGATGGTTGTTCATATTGGTGTTGTATCAGGAACTTTGATGTGTAAAAAGTCTAACTAGAATTTGATGGGGATTGCCAGTGACAGAGTTTTAAATGTGTAGATAACTAGGCTGGGATGTATACAAATTTGCATGACTGCATTGGAGAAGTATGCTAATTCAATATATGTATTTTCACGGCAACACATAATCCCACCGGTCACAATTGTGACCGGCCATAAAACATAACATTTCAACTACTTTTCCATGAGTTTTTTTAAAAACAATGATTGATTTTTTCAAAGGGTTACTAATGACACAAGATTTGGATATTTTCATGTCTGGGAAAAATTTGGGATTAAATGGGTTAATCGCGATTAACTATGGACAATCATGCGATTAATCGCGATTAAATATTTTAATCGACTGACAGCCCTAATATATATATATATATACACACACCAGAGTTCCCGTTCGAATATTTTTTCGCCGGTCAACATGTGCGTTAAAGTTTAAATCTTCCGGACAACATTTGAAAAGTGCCGGTCAAAGGTCTTCTTTGTTATTTATTGAGCTTTAAAACAAATTGATATGATTCGATATTAAACAAACTAATTATAGTAGATTAACTATTCAAAAGTGTACAGTAATTTATAATAATACGGGAATAATAAATGGAGCACTCTCTCCCTCTCCTAGAGCCATATGAAATCCGCGTTCACGGAATCGCGGACAGAATCGCGGAATTGACCAATAAAAATGGAATCAACTGTAAAACGTGGAATATTGCAGAATTTGCCATAATTTGGACTGAAATTCCGTTAGTCCCAACACTGGTTACAACGCACACGTCACTTCCGCACTGCTTCACAACAAGTTCAACAACACAGCAATGTCCAAGCGTGTAGCTGCTTCGGTATTAAAATCGTCTAAAAAGCTACGAAATTCCACACTAAACCCTCAATTCAGAGCACAGCAGTATCCGAATGATTTTTATGCCTCCGACGATAAGTTGTTTTGTAAATATTGTCAACATACCGTGGATTGGACCCGCAAAAATACGTGCGATGATCATTTAGTCTCGAAAAGCCATGTCAGAAACAAGGGAAAACACCGATGATCTCTGCCTGGTGATCACAATAGATACAGCTAGAGGGCGAGGCTAATCAATGACACTATTGTGATTAAATAGCTATGTACAGTAGGCCTACATTTAGGACTATATATGGAAATTATAGCTCCTTGCTAAATCTGAAAAACTAAATTCAGGTTACTAAGTAAGTTGTTGCATATTTTCTGATGCATTTTTTTCCATTTATAATGAAAAGCGTAACAGTTTACAGTTATTGTGTTTACAGTTATTGTATTGAGTGTTTTGTTTACAGTTATTTATCTTTTTTACTTGAAGCACATAGGGAAAAGTTTGCATAAAATGTGTTAACTCAGAAGCCAGAAGCCAAGGGAATGTTTTGTTTACAGTTTTTTCTTTACTTGAAGCTTATAAGCACTTTAGAATTGAACTGGAACACTTAAACATTAAAAAAGACTGTTATATCTTATTAAATTGTGGACATTTATTCATTCCCACTTATTAGACACTATTTCTGATGGTAAAATGAGCGTAAAAAGCAAAATACAGAATTCTGAAATATTAAAACGGAAAAAACGGAATTTGGGAAAAAATAAAATGGAATTTGGAAAATAATAAAACGGATTTCATATGGCTCTACCCTCTCCTGACGAGATCATGCAGCTCGCGGATCAGTAATGAGTGACCCGACAGTAAAACTAAACATATCTATAACTAGTTTAGGTAGTTTGAGAGGTAATTAAAATAGCTACGTGTGATATTCTAACCTGAAGTGTGTGTTTGGTTCCGCTCACCGCTGCATGTGATCATGCAGCGGTGCGTGTCGACTCATCAGCAGCAGCTGATCTCTCTCTCCCGTCAGATTAGACTTTACTCGCGTTTATGTCCATATCGATCAGATCTAGCTAGTTCTAGCTAATGATAGGACTACCTGCTTATTAAAAGACACCTAAACAATAAGCGTCGCTATGCAACCGGGTGAGGTTTGTTTACATGCCCACCGGAACCCCGAGGGATTACCAACAGATCAACGCACAATCAACCCATACAGGACATCTCTTTCTCCACATAGAATATAATTCCTTTATTGTCATCGCACCAGGTACAACGAAATTTTAAAAAGCAATCCTCGCAGTGCATTTCCACATAAGACGAATAAATATATATCTATATAAACATATACACACAAACATATGCTCACACATCCATACATACATGCCCGCACATAATTTAAATACAGTTTACAATATAAAAACACAGGGATGATATTTAGCGTCTCTGATGTCGATCAGTTAATAAGTTAATAAAACTATTAAAAAGTATTAAAAAGTAGTGCAGTTGCAAGTTGTAGCTGTTCAGTTCAGCGTTTGACGGTGTTTAGTTCTCGTATGGCTCTGGGGTAGAAACTGTTTTTCAGTCGGTTTGTCCTTGATGTAATTGACCTGTAGCGTCTACCGGAGGGCAGAAGAGCAAACAGGAAGTGTCCAGGGTGTGAGGAGTCTGCAATTATTTTGCCTGCTCTGTTGAGGCAACGTTGGCTGAAGAGTTCTTCCAGAGAAGGCAGTGAGCAGCCGATGACCTTCATTAAGTGTTAGACATTAGAATTGACTATTCTTGTATGTCACATACTCTTTTGTCTGTCACATAAGTGGCGCAAGATGCGCAACTGGTGCGGTATTGCGCTAAACGGAAATTATTTTGACCGGACACTTTGACCGGAGAGATTTAGATTTGCCGGTCTTCAGCATATTTTACCGGTCATAGTCCGGTAATTACCGGCTAACGGGAACTCTCCTCCTACTCTTTCAAGTAGGAGGAGAAATGCCAGCGTTCTCCTCAGGTTTACAGGCACTGTGTAAATTATATATATAGAATAATTATGATGATGAATGAATTTTTTTACCACTAAAATACAGCAACACATCTTTGATTCATGTCGTTTATAACTGGTATAAAGGGTTACGTCCTTAGCTGGCTAATAATCTATTTAACAAGCTAAGCTAACAAGCACACAAACACCAGCTAACGGGGTTAACATGTATAATATTATCATTTTACTCAACGAGAAAAGCTGAGAGTAGACTTCTTGGAAGTTCTGTTGGTACATTCAACCGCACAGCACAACATTTTAATTGTCTGGTATTTGTAACAACATTCCCTAAAAGGCACAATCACCACGAATACGGCTAAAGGGTCAAGTACAGTAACTACAACTAGCTAACGTTGTAGCCTAGCAGAGTGGACAAGTTGCTGTTAGCTGACAGTGAGGCACGTACCTGTCCATCAAAGTGACCACGCCCTAATGTATGCAAAAACTTGAATACCTAATATGAATAAAAGGGTTATTATAACATTATATTATAAAACAATTCACTCACCAATTCATAATCATGAAGGTGGAATCTAACTATATCCTGAATAATTTTCATTGCATCCAGGGGTAGAAACTTGTTTATTTCTGCTGTAAAGTGGGGCATTTTAACATGGGGGTTTATGGAAATTGATCCTTTCTGCAGTCATCGCCTATCGGCCAATAGATGAGCTGCAGTTTGTGGCACTTCCTGGCCTCCCGGCTCAGCCCCAGAGTTTGCCGCTTGGTATGAATACTTTCCGGATGCACTGTAAATATAAATATCATATAAATGACATTATTATAAATCCATAATCCAAAAATAAAAGCCCAATAAGATGAAAACTTCACGAATATATAAATGAACATGCGGAATGTATAGGTAGTAGTATAGAACTAATGAAGGGTGTGCAGCACCTCAGTGGAATATAAGTTAATAACAGCAGCATTAAATTCACACGCTCACTATTAAAGGACTATTTTGTGTTACAGAGACCAGCGTCGGAATACACGGGTTATCTGTCCATCTCACATCACAGAGCCAGGACTGAGGTGTTTGGAGCTGAGGAAGAGGAGGAGGAGGTGGGGGGGTTGTATTTCAGGTCATTAGCTGTGATGAGGCTTATCAGATCCGTCTATCTGAACACATCCATCTTCTGCCTCTCCAAATAAATTGCTCTTTATTACTCTATCATTCAGGTTATTGCCTATGAAATAATGAGACACTCCTGGTCAGGGCCAGCATAATTGATTTTTCTCTTTCTCCCTTTTGTGTGTGTGTGTGTGTGTGTGTGTGTGTGTGTGTGTGTGTGTGTGTGTGTGTGTGTGTGTGTGTGTGTGTGTGTTTGTGTGTGTTTGTGTGTGGGTGTGTGTGTGTGTGTGTGTGTGTGTGTGTGTGTGTGTGTGTGTGTGTGTGTGTTCACGGTATTGTTAATATTAATTAAGCCGGGGATTACTGAGAACATAGGATTGTGGGGAAAAAAGCTAAGCAAAACTAACAATGCAAATACAACTTGTTAAAAACATTCTATATTTGGTGTTAAATATTTTCTATCTTTAGGTTGCGTCTGATTGTTGTGGATTTCAGCAGTATTTGAACCTACCATAGAGCTCAGATTTGTACCGTGGATAAATAAGACGATGTGGAGGTAATATGTCACCTCAGTTGAAATATAAACTTCCAAAATATCAATATCCATGATTCTTTAACTCTCTCTCTCTCTCTCTCTCTCTCTCTCACACACACACTGAGATCACAGACGATACAGAGGGGAGGGGGGGGGGGGGGGCCGCAGTATAAATGTTTCATTCCTCCTGAATGGCAGGTTAAGTGAGGATACGATAATACTGCCGACAGTAATGGCAACTTTAATTTCCTTTTCCTATTGTGGAGATTCATGTGGAGAAATTAAATTCCAGCAGCTCGCAGGGCTCAATAATCATTATACAGAGCAGAGAGTGAAAGGAAAAGGGAAACATCTCCATGGTCACAATATATAAAAGTAGCAGGTTAAGCACCAGGAAAGAGAAGGTAATCTGTGAGGGCTTAATAAACACAAAATACATCAGAATGATTTTTTTAAAGTCTCAGAGCGCTGAGTAAAATTAACAACATGCTTTATAAAGGAGCTGAGGGCGATCACCAGTTGGGAGTCGCCTACAAAGACTCAGGGAAACTACCTCCACCCGCTACACCCATAAATCCAACCTGATCTCACCAGAATGCGTGACTCCACCACGACTCCTCACCATGCAAACAACCCCAATGTAAAGTGAATGAGGCTGCTTTGTCGTGGTGCACACACGCATAGAAATGCATGTGTGCACCACGACAATACAACGTCCAGCAGTGAGCGTTTATTCTATAAAACATTTTTAAAATCTACTTTATAGCTTGTAGTAACTCACGGGAGGCTTCTTTTATTTTATTTGTATTCATAATCCTTTTTATTTTTCGTCAGAATGTATAATGGTGCATTAGTTACGAATTTTTGTTCTCAAAAAACAGTGCATTGTGTGTAATACAACTGTGATTTTTATTAAATTAGTTAGGCCAGAGCTTCAGCTGTGTCAAATAGATTGTTCCCTTTAGTTAACGTTTTTTAAAAGAACATTATATTCCGATTTGATCATGTCCCCTTATTACGTATTACGGAGAGTAATGTGAGCGTCCATTCCCATTGGATAACGGAGGATTTTACACCCGGAAGTAAGTATTCTCTTTACTGTCGATTGATTTTACAGTGATATCTTCACTACTCACCAACTCAAAAACACCAGATTATCCTTGTTGATTACACAACATTGATTGGAAACAAATAGCGTCCTCGGCTGCAGGGGACCATCGGAACGTCACCTTGGACGAGGTCAGGGCGGTGAGCGGGGCGGCCACAGTGCTGTAGCCACGGATGAAGCGTCTGTAAAAGTTAGCGAATCCCAGAAAACGCTGCAGCTTCTTCCGGGAATCAGGAACCCGCCACGAGATAACCGCTGAAACTTTGGAGGGATCCATCTCCACACTTCCTTGACCCACGATGTAGCCTAGAAAGGCGACCGAAGAAGTGTGAAACTTGCACTTCTCCGTCTTGACGAACAGCGAGTTCTCCAGGACTCTCTGGAGAACTGTCGTGGTGGATGTGTTCCTTGAGATTCTTAGAAAAAATCAAAATATCGTCCAGACAGTTCTCCAGAGACATAACGATCCAACATGTCCCGGAGTACGTTGTTCACCAATGCTTGAAAAACCGCAGGAGCGTTGGTATGTCCAAATGGCATCACCAGGTACTCATAATGTCCCGAAGAGGTGTTGAAGGCGGTCTTCCATTCGTCCCCCTCTCGGATTCGTACCAGGTGATAAGCATTCCGTAAATCCAGTTTAGTGAAGATTGTAGCCCCTTGTAGTAGCTCGAACGCTGACGAGATGAGTGGCAGGGGATATCGATTCTTAACAGTGATGTCGTTCAGACCCCGATAGTCAATACAGGGCCTCAGGGTCTTGTCCTTCTTCGCAACAAAAAAAAAACCCTGCTCCAGCGGGTGAAGTGGAAGGATAAATAATCCCCGCAGCCAGAGAGTCATTGACGTAAGTCTCCATGGATTTCCTCTCCGGTGCCGAAAGCGAGTACAACCGGGCTTTAGGTGGGACTGCGCCTGGATGTAGCTCAATGGCGCAGTCATAGGGCCGATGAGGTGGCAGAGATGTCGCCTTAGTCTTACTAAACACCTCCTTAAAGTCCAAATATTCTGCCGGAACCCCTGTGACATCCGGAACCAGGTTCATATCCACAGATGCTTGAGGCAAACCTGATGACAGGAGGAACTCCAACCTAAAATGGACCCCGTCGCCCAGTCAATGTTCGGGTTGTGGCGGCGGAGCCACGGATAACCCAAAATCAGAGGAATTTGGGGGGACCGTAGCTCATGAAATTGGATTGTCTCATGGTGGTTCCCCGACATGAGCATATGGACCGGTGTCGTTTGGTGTGTAACAGTTCCCAGCAGGTGACCATCCAAAGCATTAGCCGGTACCGGCTGGGGCAGCCGAACCTTTTGGATCCCCAGCTGTTGTGCAAGCTCCTCGTCAATTATACTGACATCTGATCCGGAATCAATAAAAACAGCCAGGGCCTGAGATTTGCCAGTCAGGAGGAGTTGAGCATGGCACAAAGGTCTTTGATTGGGGAATAGCTCAGAGGTTTGGCCCACCAGTATATTCCCCATTACTGATGAGCTCTGCCTTTTACCGGACAACGGGAAACAAAATGTCCAGCCTGACCACAGTAAAGGCATAGATTACCTCTTCGGCGTAATTCCTTCTCCTCAGAGGTAAGACTGGTACGCCCCACTTGCATGGGCTCGACCTCCCCGTACCGTGAGTCAGAGTTGGGATGGGAATTCTCCGTCGAAATCTCCCGGAAACCGGAAGTTGTTGTCTCTCCTCTCCGGGTCTGGATTCACCTGTCAATCCGAGAGGTGATCTTGATCAACCCATCCAAGGAAGCAGGGAGATCATAGGAAACCAGCTCATCTCTCATATACTCCGCTAATCCTCTCAGATATGCGTCACACTGCGCCGGCTCATTCCAGCTGCTGCGGCGGCTGCTGGTGCGGAAATCTATGGCGTAATCCACCACCGTGCCGGGACCTTGGCTCAGGCTCAGCAGACCTCCGACAGCG
Organism: Gobionotothen gibberifrons; assembly: GCA_943591055.1. Lineage (NCBI taxonomy): Eukaryota > Metazoa > Chordata > Actinopteri > Perciformes > Nototheniidae > Gobionotothen > Gobionotothen gibberifrons. Next base: position 3,222 of record CALSBZ010037791.1, on the reverse strand, counting down.
TCGGGACCCAGATGAACGGGACCGAACACCTTCCGCACCTCCGCGGAAATGCAGCAAAAGAGACGCAGGCTGGAGTCTGCTGCTCCCACTCTGCAGTTCCCCATAAACGGGCTCTCCCCGTCAGATGATTCACGGCGAACGCTACACGAGCCGCCTCGGAGGCGAAGGTGTGTGGCTGCAGTGCAAATAATATGGAACAGTCTGTGAGAAAGGGGCTGCATCCCTCAGGCTCACCAGCGTAGTGTTCCAGCGTAGTGTTCCAGCGTTCCCACACGAGGCTCCGGAGCGTATCCAGTCGGGCCAGGGGCTGGAGCGGATATCGGAGCTGCGAGCGGAGGGATGATAGCAGCCATGCTAGCGGCTAGCTGTTGTACGGTGGCAGCCACCTGCTGCATCTGGGAGGTCAGGTAAGCCAGCGTTTGTCCCTGGGTTGAGGTTGCCTGGTGGGTCTCAGTAGCTAAGGTAGCTATCGTGACCTCCTGTCTTTGGATGGCATCCTCAACCCTCTCAAAGCGGTCTCTAGGAGACCCGGTGCTTGCTTGGTCCATTTCTGGCCAGATCGTTCTGTCACAAACGAGCTGAGAACCAAAATGCAAAACACGGGAAACCAGGGATAGTCGGTAACCAGCTTTATTATAAGCAAAGGGCTGGTCGGGGACAAACCGGCAGACAGTAGGCCAAGGGCTGGTCGGGGACAGGCGAGGGTTCCAGGAGAAAGCAAGAGGTAGGTACAGGCAGGGTCAGGGAGCAGACAAGGCAGAATAATCCAGGGACAGGCAGGGTCAGGAAACAGGCGAGGCAGGCTGGTCAGGGACAGACAGGGTCGAAACCGGGAGAGCAATCTGGAAGATAATGCGGGAAAGACTGGCATGCTGCAAAGTACGATCTGGCACTGAGGTGAGAGTGAAGTGGGCCTATATACTAATGGAGCTGATGGGTGTAACAGAGTAAGAGAGAGAAACAGGGTGTGACTACCAGGTGACTAAGGAATGTTAATGCAGAAAATAGGTGAGTGAAGGAGCAGACTGTGACAAGGACACTATACAACTCTTATAGTATACTATAGTCATACTATAGTTCATTTATAGTTCATTTCGTAAGGGAGGTGCGTACAGCAGACAGTAGCTAGCAGTTTTTGACAGATACAGCCCACTCAAAAATATATTGTTTTATATAAAATTAGTGGAGAGTTGGCCATATAGGCGGAGCTCCCCGTTTCTGACGTCAGAACAATTTCAAATCTGGATCAGTCTGTATCAGCTCCGTTGCAGCCCCGTTTTTAGAGATTTGGGTATGGAGGAAAAGAGAGAGGGTTGTGTTTTCTGACACTTGGTGAGTTCCCTGACACACCGGGGACACATATTCATGTATAAAATACGTACACAAATGCATTTTGCATGATAGGTCCCCTTTAAACACAAAGTCCATGCTCCTGTCCTTTTGGATGAAGCCCTTGATGGCGGGTTCATGCAGCTGATCCTTTCCTTTTTTGTAACTCAATCAGTTAATAATTTCGCAACAATGTCATCAGACTCATCACTATCAGTGACGTGAGCCAGCAAGAACGAATTTATGCTAATTAGCTACTTCCCCCTAGCTTGACCCGTTGTTATAACACATGCATAAACTTCACAGCTAGCGGAACTTGTCATAAAGTTTGTGATAATAAATCCCACCCATTTAGAGAGAAGATATGATTGGTCAATTGTACTGTCATTTGACATTACTCTCTCGTTGAGTTACTATAGCGGGCCCTCTGTACATTTACAGCAGGACCACCAAGCTCTCCCGTCTTCACAGTAACTCACAGAGACTGCATTTAACCCTTCACATTCCAATAGAAACTGAATAGGCAGATTCGAAGGATTTATTTCTTTGGACATTTTATTTTAAATACAATTAAATCAAGTTATTTGGTAAAACTAATACAAAATATATTAATACAAAATATATATTTGTAATGTTTTCAAATATAATGTTTTAGAATATCTTAGGCCCTCAGAGAGGGCCTACAGGGCCCTGACGGCTCGCCACTGTCAGAACTTAGTGCAACTGTAGTATCATGCTGTTCGGTTGTCTCACTGCAAGAACCACTTTTACCACGGTTTACAGACAATATGTAGAGACAAATGGTAGTAATTTTCACAATGTAAAATAATAATTGCCTTAAATACATTGAAATGTGAAAGCTGACAAAAAAATCATGTTGCTTGTTGCTTGGTAAAATCTAAATGTAACCTTTTGCAAACGTATTAGCATCAAGATATACTTAAAGTAAAAGTACTCATTATGCAGATTGGTCCATTTCAGAATCATAGATGTTTTGATGGTAATTATTGATGCATTAATGTGTTTATCATTCTGTTTCACCTTCTTAGCATCCACACAGCTGTACACAGCAATTTGATTTGTAATCCCAACCGTCCTCTGATTTTATCTGTTCTCTCTTCCTCTCCCGGTATTATCTTGCACAGCACATTCGTCATTTCCTCTGCATTTCTCTCAGCCAGGTCAACACTGTGTAATGATGCAAGCTCCACGCAACTGATGAACACATAATTAAATTAGAGAGACCAAAAGCAGTGGAGAGAAGAGAGTTTAAAACAATAAAGGGAATAAATAAGAGGGGCCTCACCCTCAGGAAAATGTCCCTCTTAATATTCATTAACAGAGCGGCGGGTGTGTGTGAGACTTGCCTACCCAACATGAACACACGGATTGAAATATTTAATGGATGATGTAGGCCGCTCTCCAGGGAAACACTTCAGACAGATCTGTTTCTGGTACCCAACATTTCTGTCATAACTTGGTGTCTCTCTTTGTGTACGTGACGTGTATGTGTGTGGTCTGGGGTTAATTGTTTGTCTTTTACGCTTTAATTCCTCATAAATCTACCCTTAACTGCATGGAAAAGTTGAGGCTGCTGCTCTCCACAGCCAGCGCTATTGTGAGGATTTACAGCCTGCCTCCTCCTATTCCTCTCTGTTTTGTGTTTGTGTTGTCTGTCTGTCTGTTTTGTCTGTCTTCCTGGTTGGGCGTGGCTGACCTACTTTTGATTCCCGCCAACTCACCTTCACAGCTGCTGCTCATCATCCTGATTCATCTAAATCACCTACACCTGCTTATATACCCGGTTGTCGTCATCCAGCATTCACCAGTTCGTCGTTTCACCTCGCAGTATCCATCTACTACGATCCTGCCTGCCACGTCCAGCCATCAACT
>CALSBZ010037789.1:52366-74438 GCA_943591055.1 Gobionotothen gibberifrons | reverse complement strand
CTCCGTGTATTTTATATATTATAGGCCTATAGAGTCGTTATTCATTTAAAGCTCAATAAATAACAAAGAAGACCTTTGACCAGCACTTTTATAATTTTGTCCGGGAGATTTCAACTTTAATACACATTGACTGGCGAAAAACTCTGCCCGGTTCCCTCTGTCCCCAACGTGGAGAATAAACAGAAGGGCTACCATGACAACTATGCTTCTTCGCTGCTTTTGTGGAGGAAGTTACAGTGCCAGTTACAGGCCCGGCATATGTACTACAGCGTATGTCCCCCAAGGCCTGGCTGGAAGGCCTGGAATGTCGGAAGAGAAAGACGTGAATCCAGGAATGTGGACAGGAATGCGGAAATGTCGTTCTAACCATGGATGTATAATAAAACCGATTTATGCATATTCGACTTTTTTTTACTGACCTATTGAAATTATTTCTTAATTTAGGCTATTTTTTACAACGTGTGTTGGAAGGATTTATTAAATTACTATGAATATTTGGGCTTAAATTAATTGCCATTTTTTAAACTCAGACATTTATCCCTAACATTATCCCTGACTTTGTCATACCATTTTAACAGAGCCCCCAATTACGCCCCACATACCCCCAATTATTTAATATAATTTACCCTTCACCTTAAATATCTAAAATAATGCATTAGAAGACTAAAGCCCTGTAAATAACCATTGCTCTTGCACAATCCATGCCCCTTTTTAGGACTGTCCCACATTAGGCAAATCATACTGTTGACAGTGTTTTCTGATTTATGGAGTGATAAAAAGAGATGTTTTGACTTTACTTTAAGTATTTCAATGTTTTGCTACTTTGTTATTGTACTCCTCTACAGTTCAGAGGTAAATGGTATTTAATACCTTTAGTTACTTCACAGATGTGGATGAATGATGTGAAATATAACCAAGTCTTAAATCAGACTTTAGTTCCACCTGGAGTAAATTCACAAGCTTCCCTGCAGTATACAAAGTCATTCAAACTAGCTGCACCTTTACCAGCTTTGAGAACACTTTCTCCCCCCCTCCCCCCCTGAATTGCGTCTGAGGGAATAAACTAATCGCTCACTCTACACAGTATGCAAATCGGTGTGAAAGCAGTTTCGTTCAGATGCGTCACGTGGTGTGCTAAAACACTTCCTGGTTAGCTGAAAGGAGACAATCTCCTCCAAATCCGTTTGGTTCTTTCTTCGAAATAAAATAGACATAGTTTCTTGCACAACCTATTCAAAGTTATAATACTTATGATAATCTGATGCTGATGTGCCAAAAGATCAACTATTTCGTTATTTGAGAAGCCTAATCTAAAGTACTGCTTCACAAGATGCTCCACATTCCTCATTGTATTGCTGGACGCTGCTGTTGTCTCCTTCTCAAGTCACTTATGAAACTACGACTTTAATCTCGTAATTATGACTTTATTCTCGTAACATTACGACTGTATTTATTATTAATAATGTTCGGAATGTGACCTGTGAGCCTTCTGAATTACCGTGGGACAGCGCATTTTACATTTTCTCATTTACTCACCCAAATGTATATAAAAGTTACTTCAGATGCTGAAATATTTTTATTTTTTCAAGTATAAAACATACAGTATACAACAGATATGCATGCATACAAATTATAACATCAAATGAAATGCAAGTTTCTTCGTGACACTTCCTTTTCCTCTTTGAAATCTGTCTGTAAGAGAGAACACACATTTAGATACAGTACATTATGAAGCAGGCCTTAATAAAGTAATAAGAACTGAGAACATGACAAAGAATAAGAAAATGTCCCCATGCAAAGGTCCGGAACATCAAAATGTCTAAGTTGCTTCATGAATTAGTGTGATATTGAAGTAGCCTGTAGCTTTATCAACGTCTGCATGTAATCAACAACTGACTGCCAATCAAATAAAGAAAGTACAATTCAATATGTATTGTCAATGAACATTGAACTATACAGATATCCTCTCCGCTTCTCTCTGCTGCGCTCTCATCTCTTCTTCTGTGTTTCTCTCCCTGTATCGCTCACTCGTCTCTTTCGCCCCCTGTCGGCCGGCGGTTAAAATATGGCTGAGATTAAGACAGTGCGCAAGCAGCACAAGTCACAGAACGAAATGCATTGTGGGACATGTAGTTGTTGTGTAATTTAGCTTCAATATTTACCCGTACAGCGAGCCGAGACACGGCTAATTACTGGCAGGAACACACACACAAACTCTCCGAAACGCACGCGCACATGTAGCTTTAATATTTGACCGAACAGAGAGCCAAGATACGACTAACACACACCACATTGTTTACTCACAGTTTGAAAGCAGCGTGGAGAAGTCTTCAGCTGCTCCGCCCAGGAGCAGCGTGGAGAGCTGTGATAAACAGTGATCCGCTCAGATTAAACTGTGATACGACTTCTGTGGCTATCTACCAGCGATCATGTTTAATATTAAAGACTACACACATTGATCCCTTATCAAGATCAAATGTGACTGTTTACTCGTTTTGCAAAGATAGAAGCAGAAATGTCATTGCTATAATTGCAGGGATATTTAGAATTTAAAATGCTGCTTGATCGTTAATTTTGTTCTCGGCAAACATATTATGAATCCTCTATTCCAAAATATTATTCAGTGTCCATCGACATGAAAATAACCAACTAACTACTTTTCTTCTAAATGAAATGCTGACATTACAAAATGCATGGTTTAATGTAATGTAAACATTTACATTATTATTATGATTATTTAATATATAAAGACTATATGTTCAAATGCTCTTCAAGCAGCTTATCCACTACACTGTGTACGACACAATGAATGAAGCGCCATCTCCTGGTTAAAACCTGAAATTGAAAATCTGGCAACGCCCTCTTGGAAAATAGTGGGAGGGCTTGACCTTCCTCCAAACTGGGAGTTGGCTTGCAGTAGGCAGGAACACCAAAGCTGGAGTCCGAAAGTAAGTGCTTCATCTGTAAGGCAAAGTAACAAAGCTATGGGTTGGAAAACAAACGCTAACATGAACCACTCTGGTATCATGGTTGGTCTTAAAAAGTTGAGAACAAAACTCTGCAAAGTGGTTATCCCTCAGTCAACCTCTTGCATTTTCACTCTTTTCAACCAATCATCTGCACACACTGAAATACTTGAATATAATTTAGATTTCACATCACATGATACAATGTCAGTTGTTATTTCTCATCTTGGATCAATTTAGATGAAACACATGTATGAGTATATTGCACAATTAAATGATGCATGAGGCAGTAGACTGATTTTGAGCACGTTTTATTTTGACATACAAAATGTGGAAGAAACTCAAAATGTATATGTGCCAAGGGAAAACAAATGTATCACAAAAAATAAAAATAATAGCAACCTATATATAATCGTGATCCTCCAATTCTCTTGGCTGCACATCTGGAGCTGAGACCTGTGCTGCCAGTCTGTCACGCCAGCCATTTGCACTCCGCTCCCCCATGACTGGACGAGGTGCAGGCACATCCAGATCGTCCTCAGTTTGGAGCAGTTCAAGGACGTCCCCAGCTGTCAGGCAAATGTTATGCAAGACAGCACATGCAGTGATAACCATTGGGGCAAAGGTGTGGCTGACCTCAAGAGCCTTGAAGAGCAGGCACCTCCAGCGCATCTTCATCATCCCAAAAGCATGTTCGATGATGAGGCGTGCCTTGGCATGATGGCCGTTGAAACGGCGCCGTATCCTCCCTCGCACTGGCTCCCGATAAGGGGTGATGATGGAAACAGGCTGTGTAATACAAGGGTAGCCACCACCACCCACAAGGAAATATCCTGCTGGGGGATACAGAGCCTCTTTGAACATCCTGCTGTTTTTCAGGACTCTCGTATCATGAACAGACCCTGGATATCCTGCGAAGATGTTCAGGAATTTGCATCAGGGCCTCTAGTGACCTTCGGCTCAGACGGTAATCGGCAACAAGGTCCCGTTCTCCATCCAAAAACAGATGTAGCACTGGTACTGTTGGATTTATTCTTCTCTAGATTTCCATCTAGAGAAGGAGAGAAAGAGGCTAATTAAATATTAGCCAGCAATAATGCGTAGTAGAAATAACATCTTCAAGTTATTAATTACCAAATGTGTTGCATGCCCTTACTTTTGTGAAGGCTTTACATTCAACCATGTCAATTTTACTCCACCAACATTGATAAGTGCTTCAGACATGCCAGACTAAATAGAATAAAAGGCCCATCATTGAACTAGTCCAGTTACTTTTTCTGTGTAATTTTTATCACATGCACTGTCCAGATTTACACTTCTGACAGGCCTCTCCCCTGCTATGGTGAAAGTGTCCTGCAGCGGCTGCTGCTGCCGACTGAGCAGGAGACGGGAAACACGGCCAATGACGGCACGCGCAATGACTGCACGAGTGTGTGTGTGTGTGTGCACGAGATTGAAGGCTGACAGACAGGTCGGCCAACCAATTATTTTAGTCGTAGATTTTACAGTATTACGGCTTCCACAGATGACATATTTTTATGGATTTTTTTCAAAGCACTTGGAATATGCATTGCTATCAGGATATTAAGAGCATTCCATGGAATATAACAAAAAGTGTATCTCGAGCCGGTTTCTCAAACTTACCTACCCCTCCTTTAAGTTCATGTAATTTGTACAATTTAAGGTAAGGAGGAAGCAGATCAGAGAGGTAGAGTTACTGCGAGAGTAATCAGAGGAGGGTTAGTGGGGGTGAGTCAGGAAGACCAGAGAGAGACAGCGAGTTAATCTTAACGGATAAGTTCATCTTTCCCACGTTGACTGAAGCATTTATGACGCATTCAACCTTTGGCAGGCACTCGGAAGGTCAATGATAATAATGTAATCTCTTTAAATGTCTCATGCTCAGTCTCTGTCCGTGCACCTCTCCAAGCACTTCTTTCTGTCTTTTACTTCTTTCTTTCTCATCTCCCTCAGTCTTACCTACGCAGAAGTGGGCAATAAATCAAGTGAATTCGCTTTTCACCCTACCTCTGAGCTGTTTCATTGAAGGTTATGAAGGATATGCACATCAATGATTATCCCACAAAGGCTTTCTTTCTTTATTTTTTTCTTGTAAACTCACCAAATAAAACTCAACAAACTTAACTTCCAATCGACCTGATTGTGAAAAAGAAAAAAGACCGTCCAATAAGAAGAAACGGAAACAGATTTACGAACCATGACGGCCTCTGAATCAGGCTCCAAATGTCAACGGGAAACAATAATCTTTTCAGGTGGGCGAAATCCGAGATCCGGGCAGAACATTTATCATTGTAGTATTTCTTTATCCAAATGTCACTCTGATTTCAGGCCGCCTGGTTCTGGCCATGGGCTTTATCAATATCCATAGTGAAGACAAATAATAAAAATGCCAACTCATAAAGCTCCCAGACTTTGAATAGGCAGAGAGAGATGGGTTTTGAAAAGGAGGCAATAACTTGAAAGGAACTATTCATGAACTGACTCCTGAAAGGGAATGAGCTGTGAAATAGTAGGTGAAGTTTTAGTCGTAAAAGTACAAGGACCAGGTATAAGTTAGGAGTAGAGGTAGAAGTTCTTGATTTCATAACGCACATTACGCTGCTCAGGGCCGGCCCTGACCAATTTGCTGCCCTAGGCAAGATGTTAGCTGGTGTAGTTCAGTTAGTATAAGATAATAAGATGTACTTTGTTGGTCCAAAATCGGGAAATTGTGTTTTTTTTCCGCGGCCCCGATGGGTTGATGCGCCCTTAGCATTCGCCTATACTGCCTATGCCAAGGGCCGGCCCTGACGCTGCTGATAAAAGGAGGTTGGAGATAATAGGTTGGAAGTACTTTCTCAGGCCAAGTCCAAGGCTGCTCCGTCACCCAAAATGGATGATGTGCTGCGCCAAGCGAACAGAATTAGCAGGCAGACTACAGGAACAGTTTGGCCATGAGAGCTGAAGCTGAAGGATAAACAAACATATTGCAATTTTAAGAGTAAGTGCGATGGCGTACAAATTGAATTAAGGACGCCCTAATATGCTCTTTTGGTTTTCCTCTACCCTGTAGTGTGTAATATAGGTTTTTGAGCATGTAAATGGTCTGCAAATGCTAGAATCCCTGTGTTCCCACACACCCCACACATATGAGCAGAATATGTCCTCTCTAAATAGCGGCTTCAAGTACCTCAACTGCAGCGTAAAAGCGGGCTTTACTTGAAACAGGTTTATGTTGCAGCCTTTATTCATAATTTAATATCCCATCAATTCAAACTCAATATTTTCTCGACCTTTACCTCTTGGACTGCCATCTTTAGCGTCAATGAAAGTCTTCTACGCTTTCATTTTGAAAGAATTAGCATAGGAAAAAAAACAGTTTTATTGACAATAAATGAAAATGTTTGTGAAAGAAACTCTTGAAAAAGTAAAACTCAGCTCAAATCTTCGGATATCGGCTACTTTGCCATTTGATATCCAGTTTTTGGATCTTGACTCAAAGCTGGGGAGTCATCATTTAAAGTACTAAAGAGCTATGGGAAAGGACATTAGTTTAATTCCATGAGGCCTTATCAGCTCCTAAAGAAGACTTGGGAAAGGGATCTGAACCGTACGTTTGATGAGTGGGATTGTGAAAGAGTTCAAGGGTCTTGGGCTGGGATTTATGATAATCTGGTAGATGTCAGATACCTAGATTAGTGGATCAGCGTTTCAGAGCTCTTCACAGCCATCAAGGCAAACGTTGTAAACATTTCCTTCTCATGTTGGCAGCACACTACAAGCAAATAAAAAATGGTAGAACACTTGAAACCATTTACTTGCATTGTAAACTATTTACAGGAACTCAAACAAACACGTTAGAATGCTTTTTTTAAATGTTTTAAAAAGGAGATAAATGAAAAAATACGTGGCGACAGAATCGATATGAAGCCATTTGATAATTAAATAAATAAAACCTCAGTTAAGCCTCAGTTCAGGCACTAAATGTATAAACAATGCAACAAGAGGACAAACTATGTGAACTAGATTCTAGCTTTGCTCACACACACACAGTCTACGGCTCTTCCTCTGCCAGGCCTCGCAGCATTACCATGTTAGCAGCCTGTGTCATCTTTATCTGAGCAGAACACCTCTGTGCCCTGAGGTGTGTGTGTGTGTGTGTGTGTGTGTGTGTGTGTGTGTGTGTGTGTGTGTGTGTGTGTGTGAGATAAAAATGAATCCATTTTACATTGTTTCTTTAATTAAGGCTCGGTCTAATGAGTGACACATTTGCATAAACATTTATGTACATTCTTAAACTTGCTTTACATTTATACTATAAAAAAACTGTTCACCTAAAAAACACACTGACTGACGATATTCAGCAAAAACACACAATTTCAAATTGAGCTAAACAACTGGTATTTTAGTCCATATTGACCCGCTCTATCAAAATCAGTTTGATGTCGCAAAGGCGCATTCTGAGATGATCGTGGACACACGATTATTAAGAGTGCGTTTTGATCATTTTGACAGACTACCTGACATTAGAGGCGTGACAGCAGGCGGTGTGTGTTGTGTTTGTTTCCTCGAGAAGTACACACGGCTCACATACTAAACTTTGTCCCCCAACTTTTTCTCCTCCTTGTAAAACAACATCCTCGATGCTACCCGCTTGAAACGAGTTGGCACCTTTTTACAATGACTATGGGCAACATATAGTCAGCACACTTTGAAGGTCTTGGAACAGTCATCATGCTATGTGACATATTTTGCTGAATATTTGGAGATCAAAACAATAAAGATTTAAAGGTGAGGTGTCATGGCCATTTCCACTGATCATAATTCCATTGTTGAGGTATACTAAAATAGAAAAATACTGTGCAATTTTCCAAACTCACATTGGTTTCGCATACAGCATCTCTGTAAAGTATGTGTATTCAGCAGTATTCACTCTCTCCACTAAACGGCTCGCTGCAGCTCTCCCCCCCCTCCCTGTGAGCCCAGTGTGCTCCGATTGCCTAGCTGACAGTTAGCTGCTAGCTAGCTGCACACACCATGATATGCCAATATATACACCTTACACACCCCGCAGAACCTCCATAACATGTACAGATTCGAGTATAGACATTTGAGGCGTAGAACGGAAGAAGAGTACGTTATTTTTACCTGTAATAAACTACTACTTTGTTTGATGAAAAATCAAATCATGGTTTGCTATATATGAATGATATGTTATAGGAGCAAATACTTCAGGGAAGAAAGGCTACTAAGTATTTTCTATCAAACTTTATTTTAGAAATGTACAAAATGAACATAAATATACATATATACACGGTATATCATCCATTCCTCCCCGCCGTCTTGCAAGCTACAGCCGGGGCTGAGGCATCAGAGTGGTCATCCCGTCTCAATCATGTATTGTCCGCCAGATACGCCAGGAGTTTCCTGATCTGGCTGGATGAAATCAAATGCAAATCACAAAATATTATATAATAGAAACGTAGTTGTTTTAGATTTGTTAGTAGTTGTGGTAGGAGTGTGTATCTCAACACTGTTAGCTTGCCAGCTAATATGCTAACCTAGCTTTCTTGTTTACCTTGGTAGCATATGAACGTTAGCTCGGAGAAAAGGCAACTAATGTAGTGTAATAAAACCACTATGAACAAAAGCTAGTGGTTCATATTAGGCTAGCAATAACGTGTTTACAATTGCAATCTTATACAGCGGTCCGCTACGTTCGGTCATTCCTTGTAGCTGGCATGAAAACAATGTTTTTGCCGAGCATGTATAGCTAGCCTCGTTAGCATGCACCGGGTGATTTCCCTCCGAGCTGCGACGCGGCTCGGAGGGAAATCACCCGGAGTATACTGTATGAGTATTCCGTGTGTGAATGCAGACATTCTCCTGCCATCACAAACATGTAAAGCCATCTGCTGACATTGCAGTTTATAGATGTAAACGTTAGCAACTGAGCATGCACAGAGCCGCGTCGCGTCGAGGAAAACCACACATAATGTACTGGCCGTAAGGGAAATCACCCGGAGTATACTGTATGAGTATTCTGTGTGTGAATGCAGACATTCTCCAACCATGACAAACATGTAAGGCCATCTGCTGACATTGTAGTTTATATATGTAAAGGTTAGCAACTGAGTTAGCCCAGTTAGCACCATGTCAATGGCTATTAGCACCCCAAAAAACGTTTACACATTTTCACAGTTGTGGTAGATATAGCTTGCTTGTTTTAAACATCATAAATACACAAACAACAATGAATACTTACAGGTTGTGTACCCGAATCTCCCGCTGGTCCAAACAAAGTAGGAACAGCATCAGTGTCTTACGCTGTACAAATCCGGCATCCAACAGTACATGTTTAGGCTGGCAGAGGGTGCGGCGGCTGCGGCCAGCGCCGCTGGGTGTGGCCATAGCTTCTCTGGATTGGTCCATTTAGTTCCGGGTACGTGCTTTCGTAAGCATGACCCGGAAGAATCAAATGGATGATGACGTTTCACCAACGAGGCGTTTTGGGGAGGTATTTTCTGTGTTAGAGTTTTACTCGCTACAGGGTGTACTTTTAGGGTTTTGACTCTGCACACCGTTTACATGCAGAAAAACCTTCATAACACACAAGGGGACGGGTAATAACCGGAAAAGCATGACATGTCACCTTTAATTGGAAAGCTAAGAAACTCCTCTTTCCAACAATTGTATGACTCAAACAACACATCTTAACAACATGTATCAGAACATGGAAGTTAATGCAACGCAACACAACGTGATAACCCCCAACATCACATCAGTAAAAACATGCATTGCAGCAAAGTACAGTGTGTGTTTCGGACGTGTAGCTGATCTCTGCTAATCAAATTCAGGTTTGTGTGTGTCTTCTGAGAAAAATCCAATGCATATTAATATTCTATTCTCAGTTATGAGGAAACCACAGCACTCGGTTGCTTTCATTGATTGCATTCATGATCCTATTCAGCTTCTAGCACACACTGAGTCACACACTTCACACTTCTTCACACATGCACAGTCTCTTTGTCAGTATGATTCATCCTCTCATTGTCCCCTCTTATTCAACACCAGTTATTAATATGACCCAGCAGAATCAGTCCAGCAGCATGAATGATGGGAATAATTTAAATGAGTATCAGCAGTGTTGACATAACAGTATCAAATACTCAGCTTGTATTTAACACTGTGTTCATGTTCCACATCGATGAGTAGGTGGGCCCACACTCCCATTGTCAAGAGCCCGGAGTGAGACAACATGCCCAAAGACTTGGAAGCCAATGGAAGGCCTGTGATGCCATGTGTCCTTATGGCCACTCCAATGTAATTGGCAGTCCTGTTGTTCTTGTCGATGCCTCATTAGTGCGGTCACCAAGTAGATTATCTTCCACATCGCTAACTTTAAAGTCTGCCTTATACAAATAAATGAGATATAAAATGGTGCCAACCAGATATGTTCAGTCACAGTTCAGATATAGTCGGGCACTCAAGTCAATATGCTTCTTTATTATTTCATCCTTTTTATTTGTATTTGATGTTTTATTGGGCATTTACTTTAATTCATGTTTACAGATCTTATTTGATCTTTTTATTGCACATTCTTCTTACTTATGTTAATATAATATTTTTTTATATGTATCTTCCATTAATTCTAAAAAGGGAACAACGGTCACGAAAAGTAATTTTGCATAGGGGGGGGGCGGGGGTACAAAAAGGTACAGCAATAATAATATGTGTCCACACGAGGTGAGGGAAAGGCCACCGTCGTCATCCCTCCGTTTCAGGACGGGAAAGAAGAGACCCCTTCTCCTCCAGCTTCTCCTCTTTAAAGCGTCCCCAGCTGAAAGTCATCAGGACACCTGGGGAAGGCGGAGCCAGGGGCGGACCAGGTACACCTGCGCAGCAGAAACAGAGAGAGCACGTAACACCCCCACCATGAGTTAGTGATTATTATTATTTTTTAATTACAGAAAACAAAACAATCACAACAATCGACTTTCAGTCGACAGACGTGCTCCACCGCTCAGTCCATCCAGCAACCAGGCTACATATCACAAGCGCGACAATGCATCAGCCAACACATTGTCCTTGCCACGAATGTGTTTGACCTCAACATTGAAGGCTTGCATAAAAATGCTCCACCGCATCAACCTTTGGTTTGTGTTACGCATTCTCTGCAGGAACACAAGAGGGTTGTGATAGGTAAAAATAGTGACAGGAATGTTCGATGACCCAACGTACACCTCAAAGTGGTTTAAGGCCAGAACCATAGCCAGGGCCTCTTTTTCGATGGTGGAGTACACCCGCTGGTGTCGATTGAATTTCTTTGAGAAGTATGATACTGGATGCTCCACCCCATCGACATCCTGCAGCAAGACAGCTCCGGCCCCAAACTCACTTGCATCAACTGCTAGTTTAAAGGGGCGATCAAAGTTTGGCGCTACAAGCACCGGAGCATTAGTCATCAGCAATTTAATTAGCTGGAAAGCATGGTTACAGCGCTCAGACCACACATAAGGAACTTTTGGGCTTAACAGATCAGTAAACTATGCCTAGTTTGATTATCACATGTTTAACTGTATGGGAAATGTGAAGAAGCGCATCATTATTTAGATTTTAATCTATACTGTCACATTTGATTTTTAACCTGTCTTATCCTGTGTTCCATTCTTATTGCTGTTGCGGCTTTGACCCATTCATTCCCCTGCAGGCAGTGTTGGAAGAAGTACTCAGATCCTTTACTTAAGTAAAAGTGAAAACTCAATTGTCTTAAAATACACCTCTATAAGTAAAAGTCCTGATTTCAGAATGTTACTCAAGTTAAAGTACAAAAGTATTAGCATCAAAATATACTTAAAGAGTAAAAGTCGTCATTATGCAGAATGGACATATTTTGACAGTATTATTATGGACGTCATATTCTCCTTTCTTTATACATGAGCATTTTTAGTTGTGTCGATATTTGAAATACTGTGTATATTAGTAGTACAGTACTGCATTATACCATATCAGCATATCACTGCCAGCTATCGTAGAGGTATTCTCATTTAAGTATATCATAATATATTTGTACATGTATTGTTTTTATTAATGATATAAACCTGCAAAGTAACTGCCTGTTAAATAATAGTAGTTATTGGAATGAAATAAAATGGAAATTCAAAATAGCACTTAAATACATTACTCGAGCCTACAGGGACCAATAACGGATTTCTTATCTTATTTAATCAAAACGGTGTGAGGTTGAACTATTTTGTTGCGTAATAAAATGTCAACAATATAAGCATTGCTGCACAGGTATGAGGGAAGTGTAAAGGACAAACGAGAAGAGGAAACAAATAGAAAGTACAGGAGTACTTAAGCAATATACATCAAGGTTTTCTGCAGGAAACTTCCCAAACAAGTGAAAAGAATATAGATAACGCCAAATCCATCAATATTTCACCACAAGGCCAGAACTCAGCAGGTTTTTAGCATTCATCGCTCACCTCAGCGTCTGCCACAGCCTCTCATTGGGCCTCAGTCTAGACTTTGGGTGTAGGGTCCAACATTTTCAATTTCCTCTTTTCACAGTGTAGAACTGCTTCTGCAAAATGGATCATTCTTTTTCTGGATGACCAAACTGGGATTCAGGTCAGCTCACAGACACAATGTACGAATCTGTGCAGAAATAAGACCTTGTCAATGCGTCATGGCGCAAGATGTTGTGTTTGAGTTCTTGATAAGCCATTAAAACAGTAACATAAGTGTCTCCTGTTCACCAAAACATACCCATGCAGGTATTACAATTGATGATATTGGAGTTTGCAATCGGAATTGATGCTGCTGTAGGTTACAGTAGGTGGATGATATTGGAATTTCCATCCATCCATCCATCTTCTCCCGCTTATCCGTGGTCGAGTCGCGAAAAACTTTTCCCCTGGCCACATCAACCAGCTCTGACTGGGGGATCCCAAGGCGCTCCCAGGCCAGCGAAGAGATATAATCCCTCCACCTGGTCCTAGGTCTACCCCTTGGTCTCCTCCCAGCAGGACGTGCCTGGAACACCTCCCTAAGGAGGCGCCTAGGTGGCATCCTTACTAGGTGCCCGAACCACCTCAACTGGCTCCTTTCGACGCGAAGGAGGAGCGGTTCAACTCCGAGTCCCTCCCGGATGACTGAACTTCTCACCTTATCCCTAAGGGAGACGCCAGCCACCCTGCGGAGAAAACCCATCTCGGCCGCTTGTATCCGCGATCTCGTTCTTTCGGTCATGACCCATCCTTCATGGCCATAGGTGAGGGTAGGAACGAAAATGGCCCGGGAGACAGAGAGCTTTGCCTTCTGGCTCAGCTCTCTTTTCGTCACAACGGTGCGGTATAGCGACTGCAGTACCGCTCCCGCTGCTCCGGCCCATCTCACGCTCCATTGTTCCCTCACTCGAGAACAAGACCCCGAGATACTTGAACTCCTTCACTTGGGGTAAGGACTCATTCCCTACTTGGAGTGGACAGTCCATCGGTTTCCTGCTGAGAACCATGGCCTCAGATTTGGAGGTGCTGATCCTCATCCCAGCCGCTTCACACTCGGTTGCGAACCGATCCAGTGAGTGCTGAAGGTCGCAGACCGATGAAGCCATCAGAACCACATCATCTGCAAAAAGCAGTGGTGCAATCCTTAGTCCACCGAACTGCAGACCCCCTCCCCCCCGACTACGCCTCGAAATCCGATCCATGTATATTACAAACAGGATTGGTGACAAAGCACAGCCCTGGCGGAGGCCAACCCTCACCGTGAATGGGTCCGACTTACTACAGAGGACCCGGAAACAGCTCTCGCTTTGGGAGTACAGAGATTGGATGGCCCTGAGTAGAGACCCCCTCACCCCATACTCCTGCAGCACCTCCCACAGTCTCCATCTCCCTGGGAACTGTAACACTGTATGTGACTGCAGTATGAACCCGGTCATACGCCTTCTCCAAGTCTACAAAACACATGTAGACCGGATAAGCATACTCCCAGGCCCCCTCCAGGATCCTTGCGAGAGTAAAAAGCTGATCCGTTGTTCCACGACCAGGACGGAATCCGCATTGTTCCTCCTCAATCTGAGGTTCGACAATCGGCCTGACCCTCCTTTCGAGTACCTTAGAGTAAACTTTCCCAGGGAGGCTGAGTAGTGTGATGCCTCTGTAATTGGCACACACCCTCTGATCCCCCTTTTTGAAAAGGGGAACCACCACCCCGGTCTGCCACTCCTTCGGTACTGTTTCCGACTTCCACGCAACGTTGATGAGACGTGTCAACCATGACAGTTCACCCAGAGCCTTCAGCATTTCTGGGCGGATCTCATCCACCCCCGGGGCTTTGCCACTGTGGAGTTGTTTGACTACCTCAGTGACCTCCCCCCGGGAGATTGGTGTTGGTCCCCCGTCATACTCCAGCTCTGCCTCTAACATAGAGGGCGGAGTTGTCGGGTTCAGGAGTTCCTCAAAGTGTTCCTTCCAACGCCCTAACCCCCTGATCCCACTACGAGCGTCTGCGCTACGTTACGTTGTGGCTGAGCCCTGCTGCGACCTCCTCCTGCATCGTAACCCACCAGGCGCGTTTCAAAACGTTGTGGAAGCGGAGCGTCATATGTGCAGCCTCGCAGTTGTTGTTGATTTTGGAATATTTCCTGGACATTTGTACTTCTACAAGTAGGCTACGTAGTTACATGGTTTATGTTTGTGTCTGTTTAAATCGTGTTTATTGTTGTTATTTCCTATTTTGTTGTGTTGTAGACTACAGACAAAGTTAAGAATAATTGTAATATCCCAGTTATAAACGACATGAATCAAAGATATGTTGCTGTATTTTAGTGGTAAAACAATGCATTCATCATCATAATTATTCTATATATATAATTTACACAGTGCCTGTAAACCGGAGGAGAACGCTGGCATTTCTCCTCCTACTTGAAAGACTACGGAGGGATAGGGGGCTGCAAAAGTGTGTGTGTATATATGCTATATATGGTCTGAACGTTCCACTTCCTGCCTGCCCGACATTACCTTACGGCTGCGCCGCGTCAAAAATAGGATTCATCCTATATTTTAGAAATTCCTTGCGGCGAGGAGCTTCTGGGACGCTTCGAGTCGCGGCGTAGCGTGGCGCAGCGGGTCTGGTGGAATAGCACCCATTGACTAGAGTGGCCGCGAACGCTAAAAACCCAGCAGACGGAACGTAGCGTGGCGTAGAAGCGCCCGGTGGGATCAGGGGGTAACACTCCATCAGTTGAGGTCAACAACGTCCCATCCTTACTGTACACAGCTTGGATGGTTCCCTGCTTCCCCCTCCTGAGGTGTCGGACAGTTTTCCAGAACAACTTTGGTGCCGCCCGAAAGTCCTTTTCCATGTCTTCTCCGAACTTCTCCCACACCCGCTGCTTTGCCTCGGCCACGGCTGAGGCTACTGCCCTTCGGGCCAGTCGGTACCTTGCAACTGCCCCGGGATAACAAATCCCTGAAGGCCTCCTTCTTCAGTCGAACGGCTTCCCTGACCACCGGTGTCCACCAGGAGGTTCGAGGGTTACCGCCCCTTGAGGCACCTAAGACCTTGAGACCACAGCTCCCCGCCGCGGCTTCGGCAATAGAGGCTTTGAACACCGACCACTCTGGTTCAATGTCCCCAACCTCCACAGGAATGCCCGAAAAGCTCCGCCGGAGGTGTGAGTTGAAGGCCTCCTGAACTTGGGCCTCCTCCAGACGTTCACCCGAACTACACGTTTGGGCTTACCAGGTCTATCCAGAGGCTTCCCCCGCCACTCGACCCAACTCACCACCAGATGGTGATCAGTTGACAACTCCGCCCCTCTCTTTACCCGAGTGTCCAAAACATACGGCCTCAGGTCCGATGATACGATAACGAAATCGATCATGGACCTTCTGCCTAGGGTGCTTTGGTACCACGTACACTTATGAGCATCCTTATGTTCGAACATGGTACTCTGAACTGCTGTTTGGTGCATAAGCACACACAACAGTCAGAGTTTTCCCCCCCATAACCCGCAGGCGTAGGGAGGCGACCCTCTCGTCCACTGGGGTAAACTCCAACAACGAAGCACCCAACCGGGGACTTGTGAGTATCCCCACACCCGCCCGGCGCCTCACACCTTGAGCAACTCCGGAGAAGAATAGAGTCCAACCCCTATCCAGAAGTAAGGTTCCAGAGCCGACGCTGTGCGTAGAGGTGAGCCCAACCAGATCCAACTGGTAACGCTCCACCTCCCGCACAAGCTCCGGCTCCTTCCCCCCCAGAGAGGTGACGTTCCACGTCCCCAAAGCCAGCTTCTGTCGCCCGGGGTCTGCTCCGTCGAGACCCTCTGCATTCACTGCCACCCTTCTGGCAGCGCACCCGACCCCATCGCTGTTTCCCGTAGGTGGTGGGCCCGCGGGACGGAGAAGCAGAGGTGTTGCCCACGTTGCCTTTTCGGGCTGTGCCCGGCCGGGCTCCGTGGCAAGCCCGGCCACCAGACGTTCGCCGACGAGTCCTCCTTCTGGGCCTGGCTCCAGAAGGGGACCCCGGGCTTCCTCCGGGCCGGGTATCCTCACTTCTTGTGTCGTCTTTCATGAGGTCTTTTGAACCAATCTTAGTCTGGCCCCTTGCCTGAGACCAATTTGCCATGGGAGACCCTACCAGGAACACAAGGTTCCAGACAACACAGCCCCCAGGTTCATCAGGGCACACAAACCTCTCTACCACGGTAAGCTGCTGGTTCTTCAGAGAGGGGGATACCCTAACCCTGATAAAAATATGCTATTGCAAAATGCCTTATGTAATATTTTTCTAAAACACTGATGTAATTAGGGAGCATTCATTTCAAGTTTTCTTTATTATATATTTATTGTTATCACCTTCTCCTTTGGCGGAACATTCTGACATATACAATGTTTTTGCAATTTCAGGATGCCGCGTCACAGGACCTTGCTGTTCAAGGGATGGCGATCTACAGCATCAAGACAAATGCTTCAGAGGGTTCCCATCGGCATTGTTGTCGAGGGCATCAGAGTGCTGACTTCTCAGGGGACCATTCCAAGGGCTTGCTGCATGCTCATTGGGATCGCATATGCAGTCAATCTTGCCTATCCCAAGCAGCTAAAGTACACGTTCGAAGCCTTCCAGAAACTCTTTCTCGAACTGGACTGTTCAAAGCTGTCCCCAAAGTTGAACAGCCTGAAAAATAAGCTTCTTGCTTGAGAGAAATGGTTATGTCTCCATCAAAAATGGCACATGGTTACCTTCGGCGTTTTGTTAAATGTTTGAGTCGTTTGTTCCTGTTTATTTAAGGACGCCCTTTCGAAGGATACTGCATGGGTTTGTCTATGGCCTTAGTGGGCTCCTGGAAAACTGAGTTAAAACAGTGTTAAAGGTGGTTGTTAAAAAAATCCAATTAACCATACTTGTTTAAAGAGAGTGGCATCGTGTTTTCAAATCAGTATTTACACAGGCAACATTTATTGTACCTTTTACAGGGTTCTTACACCTTTTCCAAAGTCACTTTTCAAGCATTTTCAAGCATCTTACAGCTGTTGTAAATTACATATTTATATACACATACTTATACTCAAATGATTAATTCCCTACCTCACATTAAATCATATGGTCTTTATGCTATAAACAACCAAATGTGTGTTTTCATAATAGCATTCTACATGAGGATGAAACATTAAAGAAAAGAAAACTAAGTTTAATATTTCAAAATGAGTGACCCATCTGTACGTAGACTGGGCATCCCATATAACCTGGCTGAGCCAATATAAAATAATCAGCCAAATAACTTTTCAATACATTATTGATTAATATTTTTTAGGTACTTTTAGGTTGGCAGTAAATATAAGTCAGAGGTGCATGGTGTACTTTTCCTCCACTACATGTATGTAATCCCTTTAGTTACTTCACAGATGTGGATGAATGATGTGAAATATAATCAAGTGTTAAATCAGACTTTAGTTCCACCTGGAGTAAATCCACAAGCTACCCTGCAGTATACAAAGTCATTCAAACTAGCTGCACCTTTACCAGCTTTGAGAACACTTTCATGATCAATCATTATAAAACATATCATATATATTATTCTGAAATGGACCAATCTGCACAATCACTACTTTTACTGTCGCTACTTTCACTATATTTTGATGAGAATACTTTTATACTTTTACTTGAACATTTTGAATGCAGGACTTTTACTGTAACAGAGTATTCCTACACTCTGGTACTTCTACTTTTACTCTAGTACAATATCTACTAATATGTACTTATTCCACCTCTGGTAGCTGAATTGTAGCCACAAAATCACGCAGAGCTGCATAAAAATAGACTCACAATGGTAAGTGGAAAATAATATTTACAAATGTGGACAATGATTTGTAGGTAATTTTGACTACTCAAGACACCTGACTTATACATCTTCAAAGGAAGACTGTGTTCATTCTACAATTACATGATGGGATTAAAGCAAAATGTAGTTTTACTTGTATAATACTTCAAGATCTTATATAAAAGCCTGTTTCTAAAAGTATCAACCATAGCGATGTTGTCAAATCTTCAGTTTATAATTTATAACAACATACTAACAAGCTAAGGTCTAATTACGCAACCAAGTCTCACGGCATTTCTTGTTATAGTCACGAAATAAATGTAATCTATTGATTCGTGTTCGTTTTCATCTGATTTCAAATAAACAAAGTCTTGGCTTTCAGAATATTAAACTTGTTTCGGCAAATTCAGATGATAAATACAACTTTGAAGCTTTAACGGCACAATTACAACAACAACAAAAGTTTCTTGCGCAAACGCAAAAATACACGCACACACACCCTCGCGAGCTTCCCCCAGACCATTAATCCAAACGAAAATGTGTCTTCGGGTCAATGTGACAGATTTCGATAGAGCAAGTCACATTTGGTTTAGGCACGAAACATACTACCAGTAGAAATACATTGCTTTCAAAATCGCTCTGTGTCGAATCAATAGATTATATTTCGTGACTATAACACGAAATGCCGTGAGACTGGGTTGAATTACAACAGTGAGTGCTTCACCCTCTGAACACCACAGGATGGCGACTGTAACGCACGTATTAACATAGGTACGCTCCTCTGAAATGATTGTCCCCTGCAATTATTATTATTATCCCTCATCGAGTTCGCTATTCAGCTTGCTAACGTTAGCTTAAACAAACGTAACATGCAACGTTAGTCTAATCGAAAATGCTCTACTACGGCGTACCTTTCATGTGGCACGATTCATCTAGTTAGTATATCAGGATGCCTTGCACTCAGAGTGCATCGCCCCACATTAACTACAATGTTTGCACTTGTTAAGACATGGCTCAGAATGATACAGGCTAAAGTTAAAGTATCTGTAGCACAATGGGCTTTTTTCACGACACTGTGTCTCAAGGAACCTTAATATTTAATAAACTATGAATATTTTATATCCATATAACGGGGAAAAACTCAAAAAAACACGCATACCATACACTGACCCTCTGAATTAGCCCCGAGCGAAAAATGCTAACCTATTACCTCACCGAAAATCACTCCAAGCTCCCTTATTACTTATCCTAGCTCTGCACATCCAGCACATCGTTTATGATCATAAAGACACAGAATCTAACGGTGCCAGCCTCAACACTGAAAGATACAAACTCACAACAGGGGAAGCAAACACAGATATCACAACACGTACCTTCACGGAGCTTTTCTACCGGAGATGTCTCACCGTAGCTGCCAATCTGATCATTAGAGTGTTCAATGGCATTCAAACGAGAAAAAACGCTGCTGCAACGGTTAATCCATAGGTTGAGAAAGTATGGGCAATCATTTTTTTCATTTATAGTCCATAATTCCATATTGATGGCAAAACCGGAGACCAAAAGTTAGCTGCTAATGGTAGCCACCTGCTGCTGCTATTTCCCATGTATTGACTCACGGGGCACTCTAACAAACAGACATGACCAAATAGAGAGGCGAAGTCCCTCCCCTTCCGAGGGAGCTCGTGGGACCCCGGAAGCGGAAAAATATACATTGAAGTCAATGGAGAAAATGGAGAGGAAAAGGTTATCTTTTGATCCCGTTTGAATTGTGCCACGAATTACACATATGATGTTTGTCAATCTTAAACAATCCTTTCCATGTAAAAAAAACTCACAGTTTGTCGTAAAACTGTTGAAATATAAGACTATGAAAAATACGCAACTAGAAAGACTACAAATCCCAGAGTCGCGTAAGTGATGTCACCATTGTTTTCCTCCACCAAGAGAGAGCTATGTCAGCGCTATATAGATATATCGTCTATCTATATGGCGCTGGCTAAGATAAGATAACTTTAACAAGATGCTTGCGTGCTTAGTACCAGGTTGTTATCATACCAGCAATGGGTCTTGCTCGTTCTTTCGCCTCCCGTCTGATGAAAGGACCAGGAGTGGCTGGATCAAGTTAGCTACCTAGCTAGTAGCTAGCACGTTAGTTAGCATTACACCCGTGTCATTTTTATTAGCCTTAACATTAAGTAACCCAACATGTTAAACAGTAAGAGTAGTAGGCTAGTCATATTTCGTGAACCCTTTGAAGAGTGCTGTCACAGCGGTGTGATCATTCTATAATACACAACTTAAGCCTGGGGGAGAAATGCTAACGGTAACGCTAGCATCTGCGATCTTTTGTACTTCATGCTATCTGCACAAATGGTTGACATTAAACATTAAAAAGACCAGGCAGTTCAGAGAGAATCAAAGGCAGACAGGCAGCTTTGCATGACATTCTTCTGGACGTGTTTCATTGTGGTGATAGTGAGTGTAGTCAATCCTTTTGTTGACAAGACAGACGGACATCTTGGTGACGTGTGTTGTTCTGCCCTACCGGAGATGTAGTTCACTGAGCAGTTTCACACAAAAAATGTGTAACTTCACAGTTTTACGACACATTTTTATTTTTTTGACTTGCAAAATGTTCTTTTAGATTGACAAACATCATATGTGTAATTCATGGCACAATTCAAACGGGATCAAAAGATAACCTTTTCCTCTCCATTTTCTCCATTGACTTCAATGTATATTTTTCCGCTTCCGGGGTCCCATGGAGCTCCACCGGAAGGGGAGGGACTTCGCCTCTCTATAAGGACTATGTGGGACTTCCCCTCGATTCTATTGGCTCTAACGGTCAGAAAGAGATGTCACATGTCAAAATCGAGCAAGGGGGGCCAGAGATATGGAAAATCCACCCAAATGACCCCAAAAGAGGGTTTTTTTCTTCTAAATGTCTCTAAAAAGGTCAAATATCACTTGTTTTGCATCAATCTTGATACAGGGTTCTTATTATATGTTGTACTTTGGATTCCTAAAGCTTTTAGTCTACTAACCCATCATCCAAGGTTCGTTTTCACTATAAGTACAAAATGTTTTTTGGACGGACACTATAATTTACAGTTTTTTACCATGTTCAATCTGAATTTTCTTTCAAATAAAAAAACATCTATATTGATTCTGACTTTTCTACATCCAACTCACAGGTTTATCATTACTTTGAGAAAAAAGATTATTAATTTAACCCTTTTAGAAGGGAAGATATGGTCATTTGTCCTGGGAATGTCATTTTCGAGCCTGAAACATGAAAAACAGGCTCGGGGTGGAACAGGTTAATGAGCTCAACACCAAATATCAGCTGTTTCTCACGGACCAAATAACCAATCACAAAGCACACAACCCCCCCATTGCCTTGTTTTATTGCCCCACACTACACAGAATAAGAACTCGGGTCATGTGGAATGTATTTGCTTGGACTACTTTCCCCGGTGTGTATGACCTTCTGAAGACTTTCCAGAAATGTTTCGTGTTTTCACTGGAGGGGGACATAAATAGAGACTGAATGGACCAATTGGTGCCACACCTTGTGACACAGGACTTTTGCGTTATCCTGTTCAGGTTAGACTTTCAGGTGCTACGACACATTCCAGAGACGCTGTTGCATAGGTCAACCGTGAGGACTTGAGTTAGCAGAGCTAGCTGCATAAGCTACGCCCTCCCAAACTGAGAAGGTGACCGTTATATCTCTCACAGGCTCCGCCCTCTACTGGACTCTATGGGTACT
>CALSBZ010037789.1:5006-20648 GCA_943591055.1 Gobionotothen gibberifrons | reverse complement strand
CACACACACACACACACACACACACACACACACACACACACACACACTCGTGCAGTCATTGCGCATGTTTCCCGTCTCCGGGCAGCTGTTGTCAATCGCCAGCAGCAGCCGCTGCAGGACACTTTCACCATGGCAGAGTTTGCTTCAACATCGTCTACCGGTCCCAAATGAAAAACTGTAATGGTGCAAATTATGAAGAAAAAGAAAGTGGAAACTAGGAGAAGTCAAACCAGAGTCAATATCGGAGTTGCTTTTCAACTATGGCGACTACTTATGATTTTTAGATTTGCCTGATGTGTAACGTTACCGCAGCCTGCGCTTGCCAGCTAGCTAGACGTAACATTTGTAATACATTTTCACAAAACAAACATGCTAGCTTCAAAAATATAAGCACATATACATTTGTTTTACATTCATTATCATGATCTTGTGCGCGTTCATGTGTGTTGGAGGAGGTGCTCTGTAGGAAGTCTGAAGGAAGGGGCGGATTCTTTTCGGCTGTGTACTTTGGAATTTTTGTGCACTGGAGCTGGTTTCTCAAACGTACCTACCCCTCCTTTAATTAAATAACGTTAAAATTAACTAATATGTACAAAAACAAATCTCAGATCACCAAATAAACACAACGTATTCACAACGTAATATAACTACGTAGTTGGCCTAATGTTGCTGAAGTACGTGCATATACATGTACTATGTAAATACTACGTATTTTCAAGACATTACCTAAACAGTACCGAACCACTACGTCATATATAGGTAGTGCGTTAGGTGGGAGTATGATGCAACATGGCAAATAAAGTAGATATATATTGAAATCATGTGCAAGTCGAAATCTTCCAAGTACATGGTAGTTATACATATTTTGTAGTGTAGTGGAAAACAATGTTGTGATGCTGGGAATTAAGTGAACTATTTGTAGAGTTTCTGTGTAGTAATATATAGTCATAAATCGACCATCTATTATAATATCAATACATGTACTGATTAAATTACTATTTATATTAACCATTACATAAAAAAAAATTGATTGATTTATTACCTTCATGAATCAATATTCTTTGGTGAATGGCTTTAATGCAAATTTCAATATATTATTCTGTTATAGTGGCAGCAAAACAAATCTTCGCCACCAAGACGGACATGGAGGTACGGCTGGCCATCCGCCAGAAACTGAATGGGGCTGCCAAAGTGGTCTCGGCGAGGAAAGTGGCAACACCTCCAGACGCCAGCCAATAGAGTACAGATTCATCATTCATTTCATTATCCCAGAAGGTCTCTTGGCCCAAATTCGCATAAGTTGCGAAAAAGTAGCTTACCGGCATAACAATATTATATTAAACCTCGTATATTGGGATATAATAAATATAAATAATAAATGTATATAGCACCGGATTCAGTAAACTGTACAATACAAATTGTGAAGCATGGCAGTGAGTAAAGTATGTTACTATCCAAGCAAGTATAAAGTACCTTAAATAAGCATGTGTGTTAAAAGTACCAAGATTAGAGCATACAAACTGAGCATAAATGTAATAGAACATTGGGTAATATATATATATATATATATATTATATATTTTTTAAACTACAAGTGCCTCTTCAGGTTGGTTGTATTCTTCCCAACTAATTTGAAGCCACATGGCGTCTCTCCTTCTCCCGCAGTAACAGTGCAGTGTGTTTTACTTTCTACCGAATTATAAATAAAGTGTGTCCATATATCTAGTCTTTTTTTCCGACCAAAAACTGAATCCGTCATCTTGTTATTTTCTCACTGTTTGCACATCATCATTCACCACCTGCTGCAGCTGGGGTGGGGGTGAGTGACGTGTGCAGATTCCCAGAATCCCAAATAATTCAACCAATGACAGGGATGCATTTTGAAAAATAATACCCTGCATTTGTAATGTCCGATAGTCCACCCTTAACACCTTCGTCTCATCTCGTCTCGTCAACGAAAACTACATTTACATTTCGTCATAGTTTTCGTTATCAAGAATCTATTTTTAGCTTGTCATCGTCTCGTCTTAGTCATGTAAAAAAGGTCGTTGACGAACATTTTTCATCATAGTTTTCGTTAACGAAATTAACACTGACCTGAGCTTAGGGTGAACTTATGCCGTGACTCGGGGTCCAACACGATCAGATTTTGTAGGATGATGTTGTCCAGGGGAAACACTCTCAGCATCTTAGTCACAGCTACAAAGAAGCCTCTCACTGCCCTATGACATGATCAGATGCACAATTACAATATGATTCAGTTACCTAGTGATTTTATATAGGTGTGTGTGTGTGTGTGTATTTGTATTACTGTCATATAATAGTATATTGACACAATATAAGATAAGATAAGATGGACCTTTATTAATCCCCGTGGGGAAATTCAGTTGTTCAAACAGCAACAGGGTTAAGGTGAAAAAACAGGATAGCACAGATTAATAAAATAAGATCAAAGTTACAAAAATAAATAATAATAATAATGAGAAACTATGAAATAAGAAAATAATACTACAAATAAAAAGGACCATATATACATATTGGGTCATATAAACTATGAATTAAAATGAAGATGGACATATATACAAATTGGGTCATACATACATATTAACATTAATATGGGGAACTTTGTTATAATGGCCAACGTTAGCTTACCTTTCACTATTTGAGTAGCCTTTGTTCTCCCACATGAATATTGCTTGGCGATCTCCGAGTCTGGGAACTGTCTTTCAGTGATTTGTTTATTTCATCCGTGAAGGTGAAAGGGATGTTCTGTTAGGCCACCAACATAGACATCTTTACTTCAGCATACACTACTGGATCAAGTCTACCTTTTCCTAGCAGGCTGGCGATGCTTTTTTGACCCTGGAGCTGTTTCGCTGACTTCTTGTGTTTTTCAGCATCTTTGTGGTGCTTCACGTCGGTGCGACCACCTTGCGCGATACTGAAATCGACTTTACAGTATTTACAAAAAGCTTTCCCCTAAAACTCTCCGTGACAAATATAAATTCTTCTTTCCACGAGGGCTGGAATTTACATAAATATAATTTTTTTTGAGCTCATTTTATCAGCGAACGGTGTCAGCATAGGAGAGGTATAACGGGAGACTTTCAGTTGCGAAGGACACGTTACCACGGAACGTGTGTGTAGCTGTATTAAGTCTGAGTGGAAACAGCAACATTTGGAGCTTTATTTATGTTAGAATGAAACAGGTCGTGAGTGACTAACAAATCAGATTTGCTCATGAGTCGTGAATACATCTGATTTTGTCAGAAAATCGGGAGAAATGCAGGAGAAATATGACCCCGGGAGGAAATCGGGAGTCTCCCGTGAAAATCGGGAGGGTTGGCAAGTATGGTCCCCCTGCGTCACCAGCCGCCATTGAAGAGGAGGAGCCAAATGCTGAAGTTATATAACGAGCCACGGAGCTCTGTTCTCTCTCTTCCCGCGGGACCACTGTGAGACCACAGCTGCGTTCTCTTCACTCTTCCTGTTTGTCTCATTACCGCGCCATTTCATTAAAGTACCCATTTAATAATAATAGATTTATTTTGTTAGCACTTTCACAGGTGATCAAAGACGCTTTACAGATATAGTGAAGAGAAAAGAAAAGAAAGGAACAACACATAAATATATAGTTAAAGTTAAAGTCAAATAATACAAAAACAATCACACATTAAAAGCCAGATTGAAGAGGTGAGTTTTTGTGAGTTTTTTTAAGGTGGTGAGGTCGGTGCAGTCTCTGATGGGTTGTGGGAGTGAGTTCCAGAGGGAGGGGGCAGCGACGGAGAAGGCTCTGTCCCCCCAGGTCCGGTGATTGGTGCGGGTGCGGGTGGGTTTGAACCTTATACCAGAGACTCCATTGGTCTCTTTATTCCAAGCTTCTCTCCTGGACACGAGAACAACGAACAAAGCTAATAAACGTCAACACGGAGCCGTCTTACCGCTGGTCATGTGAAGGCAGCTTTAGTCCACCCACTACAGAAGCATGATGAGATGCAGTAAACAATGAAAAAGAGTTATCAGACAAAAATTGACGTCCATTCGTAAGGCAATGTCTGTTTTTGACGACAGTGGCAAAAGTGTCATATGACTGTTATAATCACATAGACTTTTTATTGTCTATATTTTATTGACCTGACACGTAATACATGTTTAATAGTAGGATGTTTGCTAACCGAGGACCGATAATCAATGGATGCTGAACCTTACAACAATACAACTTTAAACAGGTCTTTATTAAATAAAAGAAAGGTTGAATTAATTCTACGTTATATTTCAAAATATAGAATGAGGTTGGATACCGGAATTTCTATTCTTTGTTTGAGCTCTTGTGCAAATTTAAATATGTGACCCGCTCTATCGAAATCAGTCGGAAGTCGCAACGGCTCATTTCAAAATAAACGTGGATTTGCATAAAAAAATAGTTTTTCGGGGTTCGGGTATTTTGTTTGATTTTAAATAAACAAATTCTTGGCTTTCAGAATATGAAACTTTTATTTCCAAAATCACACGATAAATACATGTTTGAAGCTTGTAAAGGGAAGAAGACAGCTCTCACTCTGCTCTTCCGCAGCGCCGCCCCCCCTCCCTCCGCTGACATTATGAATGTAAGGCGTATAGTAATCATAGATAACACGGCAGGGTCTGTTACAGTTTGTTTTCATCTGATTTCAAATAAACAAGGTCTTGGCTTTCAGAATATTAAACTTGTTTCAGCAAATTCAGATGATAAATACAACTTTGAAGCTTCGGCATAATTACAAGCGGAGAACGGAGTAACTTGACGTCACAGCAGGCATAACAACAGCCGGTGTTTCTCGTGAGTGTTTTCCCCGGGAAACAAACACAACACATACAGGGTAAATTAATGTGTTAAATCGTGCGAGCTCACAGTACATTTGTTGTAAGGAATATAGCAATTACTAATGTATGGTTTTTATGTATTTTAACTTGATCTAAATGCTTCTTATGCCTTTCTAATACAGAACTGCTCTTGCTTAAATTTTGATTTATTGAACAATTTCTAACTCAAAGTTTGGCTTTAGGATTATATGGGGTAAAATAACTCTGTATGCCACATGTACTTTATCAGATGTCACTGTGCTCCTGCTTGTAAACTGCCTGCGGATGTTTGCATCTTCAGTTGCAAATAAGGAAACACCTGGAGCTGCAAGCCGAACGAGCCGTTACTGGTTGATGCAGAAGTTTACTGCACAGATGCACAAGCTGCAGCACTATACACGACATATTTAGCTGAGGACATCTGTTTTACCAAATAAAGTCAGGGAAGAGAAAGTGCCCATATTCTAAAAGTTAAATTTAGCTTTTTAACATACCTGCAGTGGTCAGTTTGAGTACTCCCAGCTACAGCTAATATATATACGCAGCTGTGTTCTTATTTATTTCTGGCTAAATATTGTAAGAAATTAAAATCAATGTTTAATGATGTATTTTGTTTTAAACATACCGTAATCTTAAAACTGTTTTATTGTGAAAACATTTCCGGTTAGCATTCGCCTGTGGCTAAAGTTTATTTTGAAAAGCTCTTCCGGAAGGGATCTCCGAAATATCACCGGTAAGTTTGACTTCCGGTTTTTGAGTAAACAACGATTGTAGCCGTTAAAATGCATTAAATAAAAAGTCATGAAAGAGAGTATGAGGAGAAAAGGCGTGTGAAGTTATGTAACAAATGTACAGCGTCTAAATCCTCTGTTATGCGCTATAACGGACATTGAAGACCGAGGTGGGAGGTCCCCTGCGTCACCAGCCGCCATTGAAGAGGAGGAGCCAAATGCTGAAGCTATATAATGAGGTGACGGGGCTCTGTTCTATCTCTTCCCGCGGGACCACTGCTGCACCTGCTTTCTCCTCACTCTTCCTGCTTGTCTCATTACCGCGCCATTTAATTAAAGTACCCATTTGAACCTTATGCCAGAGACTCAATTTGTCTCTTTATTCTAAGCTTCTCTCCTGGGACGCGAGAACAACGAACAAAGCTAATAATATCCCCATAAATAACCACAGAAACTATGGTTTAGTGTTTGACACTATGAATAAATGTAAGCTACGTTAAGTGTACACATTATGGGAATCATGGATTACTCTTTGACTGAGACTATTTGCTATGCTTTTAGCAAATAATAATTTGACCTGCAGAGTATGAAATGTAATGCACTGGAGGATTGGTTCATTTTAATTTAGTTCAACTTAAACTGAGGATATTAAATCCGACTTCCACAAAAGGCTCAGTCATGCTGGAATCGACCAGATTAACAGCACGCTGCCGCTTGTGTAGCAGCTTCCGGTAACGTTGCAACCCTTTAGTAGTGCATTTTAGTCATTCCTAAAAATAGTTCAGTTTATTCCTTAACATGTGAATGGCCTGCTGAATAAGCACTATTGTTTAGAAAACTACGTGGTTACTGTAAGGGTTGAAAGATGAACACTAGAAATCAGTAACTACACTGAACAAAAATATAAACGCAACACTTTTGTTTTTGCTCCCATTTTTCATGAGATGAACTCAAAGATCTAAAACATTTTCGATATACACATAATAACCATTTCTCTCAAATATTGTTCACAATTCTGAACAAATCTGTGATAGTGAGCACTTCTCCTTTGCCGAGATAATCCATCCCACCTCACAGGTGTGGCATATCAAGATGCTGATTAGACAGCATGATTATTGCACAGGTGTGCCTTAGGCTGGCCACAATAAAAGGCCACTCTGAAACGTGCATTTTTGCTTTATTGGGGGGGTCCGAAAACCAGTCAGTATCTGGTGTGAGGCGTTAGAAGTTTGGAATCCTGTCACCGGGAAGCGGCGGCAGGATCGAATGCACTCTCCATCGTTGTCACATTATCAAGGCATGTTCATTTCTCATTCAGGCCCCTGGGAAACACTGTGTCGAATCTGGCTATCCATAGCCTCTCACATCTACGTCTCTGGGCCACAGACCATCTGGAGTTGGACTCCAGGACCGCAGCTTGAACGAAATGCCACCCATGAAGCAGGAAGTGAGTAACTAATGGAGTAAGTGTGTTTTTTCTTCTCAAAATGTTATATCTATGTTGAGTGAAACGTATAAAAATGGTGTTACCAGTTTCACCCACATACTGTACAGGGTTCTTACGGTCATTAAAAACCTGGAAAAGTCATGGAAATTCAAAATGCTAATTCCAGGCCCTGGAAAAGTTATGGAAAACAATATTTTTCCCAAGGTTTTGGAAAAGTCATGGAAATGTAACTAAAGTTGCATCAAATATAATTTATATTTGATCTATCGCCGAAATAGTAATACTATAACGATAAGAAATACTGTATCGTATAGTAATGAAACGTAAAATGGCATTTAACTGACGAGGTATTTAGCTGGTGAGAGATTTTAGTTGCTTTAGCATGTAGAAGCTAGTAAGCCGATTGGATTTGTTTTAGATAGGCACAACATGTTTCATATGCAGACCTTATTTTCCTGTTCCATGTTCAAATAAACCATTTTCAGTGGTACCGCTGAGAAAGAGTAATGTTTTTGGTCATGGGAAATTAGGTAAAGGTCATGGAGAAGTCATGGAAAAGTCATTGGTGGAAAAGTGTATGAACCCTGACTGTAGTCCACAACGTTTACATGTAATAAGGTATACACAGTTTTTAGATTGTAGGCTGCCAAGATACTGTGTTTTATAAACATTGTGGTTGTATTTGCTGCGCAACCAGATTTGTTGCTGAAAAAAATCCCTGTGACCCCTGGATGTTGGGGTCAGCATGGGTTGTATCTTTGCTTTGACCAAGTAAGACTGCAGGTTTCTGTTTTTCCTAAACGTTGCAATTATACTGTGGTCTTGTAAAATGTCAGTTTTTCCTATAATGTTTTGAAAGTTGGATTTAATAACTCTGACTAGTTTAACAGCTGACTGGGAATATGTAGTGATAAAAGTTAATTTGGAGGAGACCAAAACGGGTTTCGTCTGTTGAAACGTTCTAAAACATTTTTTTAGAAAAGAACGAGTATACCCTCTAGAGATCAATGCTCCAAAAAGCGTTTTGGTAGCCATTTGGAAATCCTCTCTGTTACTGCATATTCTATGGAACCTCAAAAGCTGTGATTTAACCAATCCCGCATAAGTGTGCTGCGGATGGTGGCTTGTTCTGTGGAGAAGGGCATGGGTGTCTGTCTCTTTAAAAAATACTTTAGCATCCAATTTGTGTCTTTTCTGGAAGTTAATTCCTTTGAATGTGGTGGTGTCGAGAAAATCCACTGAGGTGTAACTGGTGATGGATTTTAGTGAGATGGATTTGTTGTGGTTATTCAGGGTGATGACAAATAGATCAAAATCCTCCTTTGAGTGAGACCACACGCCCCAGATGTCATCCAGATATCTAAAATAATATGTGGGAGTCTTTAGGCAGGAGGACAGGGCAGAGGTTTCCCACTCTGCCATAAAAATGTTCGCATAGGCTGGAGCGAACTTCTTTCCCATAGCAGTACCTTTAATCTGCAGGAAGAACTCTCCATTAAATTCAAAATCATTCCGTGTCAAATTAATCTCCAATAATTGTAATAATTCCTTGTCTGGTCTTTTTTTATCAGGGTGTTTACGGAATATGTTTTTTATGGCTTGTATGCCTTCTTGGATGTCTATGTTTGTGTATAAGCTATCTACGTCCATCGTGAATAACATGGCGTCCTGAGGTATATTGAGTTGTTTAATTCTGCTTAAAAAGTCATAGGTATCCTTTAAATAGCTTGTGTGGATGATGGAAAGAGGATTGAGGTAAAAAATCAATGAACTCGGCCGTGCGGTAAGTCTCGCTGCTACAATCAGATATAATGGGTCTGCCCGGAGGAATTTCATGAGGTAAGGACCATTTGTGTCTTTCTTTGTGTATTTTCGGGAGCATGTAAAATAGTCTGGCCCTGGGTTCAGAGGTTCCTGATATAAACCTCATTTGTCATTTTTGTCATATAGTGTTTGTAAAATCTTGTCAACTAATTTAATTGTGTCCAGATAAATGGGTTTGTCCAATTTAGAATAATAATTTGTGTCCGATAATTGTCTATATCCCTCCCATAGATATTGCTCCCGGTCCATAACCACCACTACACTACCCTTATCGGCTGGTTTGATAATTATATTCTTATTGTTGCTGAGCTCCTTCAGTGCTGCAGTCTCCTCTGGACTGAGGTTCGGTTGTGACCGATAAATCTGGAAGCTGCTATAAAAATGGTTGATATCAGCCGCGATGAGAGTAGTGAGTTCCATCGGAAGTGTACCAGCAGAGGGAACCCAGTCAGATTTGGGAGTAAATGGAGGTGGGTCAGACTCTTTTTTGTTTTGAAAATATGTTGCTAATTTCAGTTTCCTGTGGTACTGGTGTAAATCCCATCTGCCTTGCTGGATAATATTTGTGTTGCTGCCTTTAGTGGGGATGAAATGAAGGCCCCTGTTTAAGAGAGTGATCTGCGGGGGAGTCAATGTAAAGTGTTTAGCTAATATTAAAACGTTTTTATTCCCCTCCTGTACAGGCAGATTTGAGGGGACATTTAGTTTACCTGCTCACACCAGTGTTGAAGCATGTGGATTTAGTCCAGTGGACATTATCACTTTCGGTCCAAAATGACACGTTTGGCAGCTTTGGAATATGTTTTTGGACAATTTGGATCAATTGTTGTTGTTCATGATGTGGCAGAAAGTGTGAGTAATTGATAACAGGTATCCAGATTGCTGCCTGTGGGAACCTCAATTTAGCAGCTCGGACTGCTGCTTGCAGCTGTTTCACGGAGGTCTGCTTGACTTTATTTGATCGATTATTAAGTCCAAATGCCAAGATCACCTTCTCCACCACAGTGGAAGAGGTGGCCTTTTTAATAATGGCCTCGGCATGTCTGAAAGTAGCCCCCGGGTAACTGTCAATTTGCAGATCATGTATGGTGAATGGTGGGAGTCGTGCTAAATTAGAGTCCCCCATTATTAACCATTTTTTGCCGACACTCAAACTCCAGTCCTGTAATTTTTTGACTGTGTTGAGGTGTTTTGTAAGTCTGCGTGTAGGGATCATTGGATCCGGTAGTGTGGGTCGTGACTGCCGCACTGTTTTCATTTGCAGTTGACTCTGGACTGCCGCGCCGAGGCTACGTGTCGCAACTGGGGACTGAGCAAGGACGGGACAATTAGGCTGTTGACTCTGGACTGCCGCGCCGAGGCTACGTGTCTCCTTTGCCGAGATAATCCATCCCACCTCACAGGTGTGGCATATCAAGATGCTGATTAGACAGCATGATTATTGCACAGGTGTGCCTTAGGCTGGCCACAATAAAAGGCCACTCTGAAACGTGCATTTTTGCTTTATTGGGGGGGTCTGGGGGGGTCCGAAAACCAGTCAGTATCTGGTGTGAGGGTTAGGGTTAGGGTAATGTTGTGAATCGAGTGGCCCATGGTGGTGGTGGGGTTATGGTATGGGCAGGCGTATGTTATGGACGACGAACACAGGCCACTCGATTCACAACATTGTATGTAACAACGGTTTCAAATCAGCATCTCTTTGACAAAAAATGTAAATTAATAACTCAAATAAAACTCCAAACATCTTTAATTGTGTTACTTTTTTGTAAAGCTCTTTTAGTTTTAAACCTGATGTTTATAAGCTTCTTAGTTTTTGCAACGGTCTGTAAATATACACAACTTTATAATAAAATGCACACATTTACCTTTTTCTAGACTAAACACAGGTATGATCCTAAGTTAAAAACATATGAGGTTATCATGAGATTGTTAACATCGCAGTTTATCAGTGGATGTTTGCTGGAAGCCTGGAACTAATTGTAAACAGCTTGTTTCCTGACGGACACACACAGCGTTGAGACCAGGTTGAGACCGGTCAGGTACCTCTGGCTACAGGTAATGCAATTCATGAAACTTATTTCAAGAAATGGACATGAATTATTTATTTAACCGAACCAAACAACAATTCTTGTGAAAAGAACGTATAACAAGCTTGTTAACAGTAACACAAGCTGTGATGTCATGTAATTAAAATCACATGACTAAAATGTCCAATAACAGATGAGGGTGGAGCAACCTTCCAAAAAATGTCCCACGTGGCTAAATCTACTTCATCTTCCTAGATTTTGCCAAAGTAAACCTCCCTTCGCTCACTGGCAAAGCAGAAACTCCGGAGCACTTTTTTGAGGTCCAGGCCGTCGGTCAAATCTTTGTGGAGGAAGAGAAGGTGATTTAAGCGGCGCGCGGACGTAGTTGAACGAAGGAACGTCTTCAACCGAAGGAGGCTGGAGAAGCTCCGCTCAGCTGTTGCGTTGGACACAGTCAAATACAGCCGTAGAAGCTTGTCCACTTCACTGAAGAGGGATTGCGTGCCTCGTCCCTGTGCCGCCAGCATGTCCGCGATGGTGGCCACCTTTGTCACCTGAGTGATGGGTCTTTCAGCGGCGGAACTGTTGTGTGCCTGCAAAACTGCTGGAAACAGTGACAACTGGGTGGACAGCCGTTCCATGTCAACATCACCTGTGTACATGTTGACCAGATTTTGGGGGATGTTGATGCTGCCGAATCCCGGGGGACTGTTTACTGCTGTGAGGAGTACCTGTTCCATGCTCATCAGCAGAAGCAGAGTGGGTTGGTTAAACCTGCGAGTCAGCTCAGAAGTGAGCAGGTCAACTACCTCAAAGAACTGGCTCCTGAAGTAGTCATAACGGCGTGGAGCGCGCCGCCTTGGAGGAAGAGCCGGTGCCTGGACCAGGTTGTTCATGGTCGTTCTTTGGGCATCTTCAAAGATGCTGTGGAATGCCTCTATGGACCTCAGGTTTGTGTAGTGTGTCTGTAGCATCTGCACTGCTGACTTAACTCTCTCTGCTGAGAGGTCTTTGGACTGGAGCACCCGAGCCACCTCTTCTGCAGAAGAAAACAGTTTAAGACACACTTTCAGTCCAAAGAAAACACTGAATTGAGTCATCAATGCCTGCAGCCCTGGTGCCTTTTTGCTTGCTTCTGTGTTCCCCCCCATTCGGATTATTTCATCCAAAGTGTCGTAGACAGCTTCATAATTGGCAAGCAAGGATTGTATTGCACTGCCTCTGGCTGTCCAGCGAGTGGGGCAGAGCGGTGTGAGGCCAGCACTGGCACCAGGAGAGGCAGCAGCAGCATCCCTAATGTTTTTAAAGATGGCGAGTCGTTTTGGTGAGTTGTTGATTATGTCATGTATGTCGTGAACTAAACTGAAGGCACCACGTACAATGTTGCACTTTGAAGCAGCTTCCTGAAGAATTAGGTTCAAACTGTGATTTGTGCAATGCATTGAGACTGCTTTGGGATTGATGTCTTTAAAACGTTTGGCCACACCTGACCGCCATCGTAGGTTTGCCCTCTCATGTCACCAATGTCCAGGCCGCATCTCATTAACATGTCCTTAATAGTAAGGGTTATTGATTCTGCGTCAGTCTTAGGACAGTCATACATTCCTATGAAGTCTTCATGGACAACATAATCAGCTGATACCCATCGTACAGTCAGAGACAACTGTTCATGCCCGGAGCAATCGCGAGTTTCATCCACAATAACTGCATAGTGTTTTGCATTGCTTTTAATTTCAGTTAATATCCCCTTCCATTGTTACGCTGATGATGTACAGATTTACCTGCCTCTCAATCAAAATGCCAACTCACTACAGCAATTGAAGGACTGCCTAACAGAGATTAAATCCTGGCTGAGCCAAAACGTCCTCACCCTTAATGAGAGCAAGACCGAGGTCATCTTTTTTGGAGCCCAACCAACAGTCTCCCCGGTTGATATTCTGGGCTCCCTCAATAAAAATATCCTCCCCTCTGTCATGAACCTTGGAGTGACCTTCAACAGCGCCTTTAAATTTGATAAGCAGGTTAGCACTGTAGTCAAGACCTGCTTTTTCAAAATACGACTATTGGCTAAGACCAAGTCGTTTTTATCTATTAAAGACCTAGAAAGGGTTATTAACGCCTTTGTTACCTCGAGACTGGATTACTGCAATGCTCTGTATGGGTATGGACCAGGCCTCAATTAGACGCCTCCAGCTAGTTCAGAATGCAGCTGCACGTCTTCTCACTGGCCATAAAAAGCGTGACCATATTACCCCAATTCTGGCTTCATTGCACTGGCTTCCAGTTCGGTTCAGAATAGATTTTAAACTCCTTTTATTCGTTTTCAAAGCCCTAAACGGCTGGCTCCTGCCTATATAGCCTTAAGGTTGGCTGATCAGCTGTTGTTGACAGTGCCTAAGACTAGGCTTAAAACCCGAGGGCATCAAGCTTTTGCAGCGGCTGGCCCTAGGCTCTGGAATACTTTGCCCCTGTGTGAGTTTTTTTTTTAAATCAACACTTAAAACTCATTTTTTCTCTCTGGTTTTTGTTTAATATTATTCGAATATAGTAGATATGATTACTTAAAATGTAGTACCTTATATTTTATCTTGTAATTACTTCTTTATCCATTTTTGGATCTCTGCAGGGTTTATTTTAAACCCTAAACCCCCCCTTGGGGCTTGTTCCTCCCCGTCTCCCTCTGCCGATCTAAGTTCTGGTAGAGGGGGATGGGGTACAGAGTCGCTTAGACAGGCGGGGGAGTGCATCTGACGAAGAGATAGGTTGTTGTGCTCCCTATCTCTGTTTCTTATCCTACATTTTCACCCTGGACTAGAGGGAAAGCGTTCTTGGATGCCTTTTCAGCTCTGTTTCCTACTATATTCTTCCTACCCCGTTTACTTTGAACTATTCTAGGAGAGTGTGTTTACGTTGACTCGTTGGGCCTTTCCTCCTGTACTTTTTTGTTCCCCAGTTCTTTCCTTTAACTTAATCCAGGAGAGTGCATTTAGGCCTCTCCTACTGCCTATTCACTGTTGTCCCTCTTCACTAGTGTCCCCTTTTCACATTTTCTTTCCACCCTATTCTAAGGGGAAGCATTGTGGTGCCTTTTCCTTACAGTTTCTGGCTTTGTATTTCTTCACCTCTTACTCGTTTAACATTTAGGAGAGTGCATGTACGTAGCCACGTTGTGCCTCTCTAAATTCACTTGTACACTTGAGGGGTCAGAATTCATATGGTGAGGGATTCCACGAGCAGTATGCGCCGGCCCGTGCCTTCGCCTTGGACTTCTAATATAACTGCTCGGGTCTTGATAGATTGAGTGGGGAGGTTCAGGAGATCTTTCTTGAGGGTTATCAAGAATAACTTTTATCCAATGACCTTTTCCCTCTCTGTCTGTGCCTGTGCCTTGTTCCGATTAACCCAGCCAAATCTCTTTTTCTTGTTTTTCTTATCTATATCTACGCCGGGTTCCGGAGTCGAGGCTGATCGTCTTGCTGTGGTCGTGTGTCCTGGATCCTTAGTCCTGAGCTCTGGATTAAGTCGTGGACTTCGGGCTGTGGCTGAACCTGTCTCTGCGGTCCTGCCTGGGTCTTGTCATGCTGCTTCCCTGATGGCTTCCACAGGATTGTAGCTGACATCTTCGTGGATTCATCTTCTTATTACAGACACACGCATTTCCTAACATTCGGTCTATACACTGAAAACATTTATACTTTGGACTAACTTAAAACAATTTCGCTAATTTGTTACAGCACATTTTTTTTGTTTATTCCATCTTAATTTTTTGACCTAAACAAATTAATTTGAGTCAAGTAAAAAATATTGCTTCCGTCTAAGATATATATTTACATTCACACAAAGTAATAAGATGATTCATTCTGAAGACCGCACAACATTTATTACTTTGTTATAACTTAATTTTTCCTTTTGGACTAACCTCATATTTATATTAGATCTAAGTAGAGATTTTAAGTTTGTGAAAAAAAAAAAACTTAATTTTGTTGCAGGCAATATTGTTTATTAAAGCTTAAAATATTTTCTTTTATTACAAAGCAAAAACTTTAATGTACATCAATACAATACTGTGTTTTGTTTACTGTAAACAAATTACATTTGACTTATAACACTTTGTTTAGCTCAGTTCACATAAAGACACGAATATTCTCTTCAAAAGACCTTAAAATGTATTGGGATGTCTTTAAAATATGCATCACCTATTCTGTTTTATAAAATACAATATCAATTATGCAACCACACTGAAAAAATTGATACTTTGGACTAACTAAAAAATTTCGCTAATTTGTTACACCTAATTTTTTTTGTTTATTCCAACTTGATTTTTCAACCTAAAAAAATTAAGTTGAGTTAAGTAAAAATATTGCTTCTGTCTAAGATATATATTTACATTCACACAAAGTAATAAGATGATTCATTCTGAAGACCACACAACATTTATTACTTTGTTATAACTTAATTTTTCCTTTTGGACTAACCTCATATTTATTATTAGATCTAAGTAGAGTTTTTAAGTTTGAGTAAATCAATTATAAAGAAATACTACATTTGGTTGCAGGCAATATTATTAATAGTTCTCCACTACATTTTCTTATTCAGAACAAAGAAGTCTTTTTTGTTTGATATGTTCTTTTAATAAAAGCAAACACTTTATGTACATCAATACAATGCTGTTTTTTTTTTTCTATAAACAAATTACATTTGTACTTAAACTTGTAACACTTAAAGTTCACATACTATCAATAAAGACAGGAATATTCTATTCAAAACACCTT